>JAQGAB010000988.1:0-19795 GCA_034696565.1 Isotomurus graminis
AGGACTTGAAGGAGGTCCCCATCCATTTGGAGCTGGAGTAGTTGATTGAGGGCCCCATCCTTTATGAGATGGAGGTGGTGGAGGAGTTGAAGGAGGACCCCATCCATTTGGAGCTGGAGTAGTTGAAGATGGGCCCCATCCTTTTGGAGCTAAAGTAGTTGAAGGAGGGTCCCATCCCCTTGATGCTGGAGGTTTCCATGCCTTAGTAGCTGGAAGAGCAGTCAGGCGACCCCATCCGTTTTCGTTAAAGAGGTTCCACCCTGTATTTCCGTGAGTCAAAGTAGCAGGAAGGTTCACATGACCCCAGCTTCCTTCTTTCCACGAGTGTTGATCTTTCCCTCGACCCCATCCTTTATTAGATTGGACGGGAGGCTCATTCCACGGAGGTCCAGCTACTGCATATAACGGCGGGTGCTGATGATGACCAACACTCACAAAACCCGTAGGGCTCTCTGCAAGATCAAAGTGTTCAGTGTGAATTTCGCCAGGATTTCCTTCCACAAATCCCTGCAGGAATTCTTTCTCTCTTTCATGAAAACTCGGAATCCCCATGAATCCTCTGGCCGAATGTCCCAGGCCGTTGATTATCGAAGTTAATCCTCTCGCTGGTGGTTTCACCTCATGCAAATCTATATCCACACCGAAAACCTCACTTTATGTATCCGACAAACATTACAAATAGTCCACCGTACTTACTTGGAGGTAGAAGGGCCCTCACAGAAGGGACGAGAAGGACACTGAAGGCCCAAAGGAAGGGAAGAAGCGTGTCAAGTTCCATGATGCCCCACTCACTGCTCGTTTAACACTCAACTGACTACTCGTGGCGTTCTTCTTTATAAATACGATTTTGAGCGAATCGAAAGGCCATTTAAATACGCGTTCGTCTTAATCTCCCACGAACTTCCCACGTTAACGGAAATAGAAATAGACATTCCTTAACATTCTCTGATATTCTACTCTTCCTAAATAATTTAAATAATTCTTTCAAACGGAGTAAAATGTGCTTAATGTTAGTTAAGTAACATGGATTAATTGCTTAATATCGTCGATGCACTATCAATTAACACATTACCATGTGGTCAAAGCAATCTGCGATAGACTTAAACGAAGCACATGTGAGAGTTAAGTAATTATGAGTGAGTATTCCTTGTTATTCCTTAACAACCAGAGATTCCCTAATAGGTTTCTCAGCAGAGGAAGAAACCAGTTCCTATTTGTTCCTTAAATAAAATTCATCTCACTTTCATTTCGAATTTCCAAGAAATACAACAAATTGTAAGGAGTGTCTTTTATTTGGGCTCTTTTATTAATTTATCTCCTTAAAATATTTCCATACTTACCCCGCAGAGAGAAGGAAACGTATTAACTGATGTAAAAACCATTTTAAGAGCTCAGAATAATAAATAACTTTTATTCTACGACAGAGAATAATACTTAATCACAAATGACATTATAATGTTTCATAAATTAACTGCTCCTCAATCATCTTCCACAAAAGTTCATTTAGAATCGAGCCAAATGTCATCGAATGTGTGCATTCCATTGTTTAATGCATTTGATGCAACTTGTTTTGCATCTTCAATTGAAACACAATTAATTATGTTTCTACGTTGATGGGAACGCGTCATTTCCTTTTAAATTGACATTCCTGAGTTTGAAGAAACAGTTTCAGTTAAAGTGTTGGCATTGTCGCTTAAGCATAATTCTAATTCTATAATCAATTGACCTTCGGAGGGAGATTAATATCATTGAATGAATCAGTTAATTGTTATTATGTAGACACGTGCTTATCAAGTGGTTAGTTCATTTACTTAGATGGAGCCTGATAAGCGTGTGGAAGGTACAAAAGTGCGGATGTGTTCATTGATTAATTACAGATATTCGTTGCTTGCGGATTTAAGTGTGTGTGTGAGATGATTAAGGAGGAAACCAGCTTATTTTTGAGCTTGAAATGGATGCCTTTGATTACGGAATGCTGTATCTTGTGACATTATACATTATAAACGATGTTGTGTGTTGTTGGGGTAGTGCAAGTGATAAGTAGAAAGGTGAATCAGTTCTGTGGGGGGCGGAAAAGGGAAGTGAAGATGAGTGAGGAGTCTATTGTGTCATTTAGATGCAGAAATGAGTTAATTTTGGCACAGAAATTGATGAACGAGTTGCGTGACTTCTTAGGTAACAAATTTCTTATTACATTTTGTGGTTTTTCTTGGAAATGCAAGTGCAATTCCATCAGATTGGCTTTGAGGGATGAGGAATAGAGTAAAAAGGTTTCTAATGGCATCTGCGTGGGATTGCAACTGCTAAGGAGTTTGTTTGTCTTTACTTGAGACTGAAAGACAAGTCATGCGTATTTGGTTCCACTTTCTTCCAGAGTATACTGGGGATTCAATTTATTTAAGGTGTTTTGGGCTAGCTAGTACATTTCAGGCGTTGGTTTAAACTACACGACTAACTTTTAAAGTGTTTAGTACATTTAATTACAATTATATCCAATTCGAAGTCTTTCTATCACACCAAATTGTGTATTAAGTTTAATAATTAACTATTCTTCAATAACATGTCATTCACAATCTACATAAACACATTTAAAATGATTTGAAATATATTTTAGTCTGCAAGTGACACTAATAATTGTTGTGTAAAATATGCTTTACCCTGCATAAACGATTCTTTTATTTACTGTACTTAATGTGTCTCACTTTACCTCATTTTCTACTCAGCAATTCATCCTCACGCTAATCATTCATCCTAATCATCCGTTCTCCACTCAGGTCACAAACGACTGGAACCTTGATGATATGTCATTCATTAGTTTTCAAAATTCTGTTATGGAATGGATTAAAGATAAACTAAATAACTGAACATGTAATGACCAATATTATAGTTTTATAAGATAATTAGTCTTAAAGTACTCCAAAGAATGCAGAATATTTGCCTGGAGGGTGAGGAGCCCTGACTGAAGGGACGAAAAGCCCACTGAACGCCCAAACGAAGGGAAACGAAGCGGAAAGTTCCATGGTTCCCAACAGACTGTCCAATTAAAGCTGAATCCTCCTCGTGTCCTTTAATAAGAAGACATGCGAAATGAATAAGACATGAATTCATGCGTGTGTGAGATGATTAAGGAGGAAACCAGTTCATATTTAACACGAAACATGTTGTGATTAAGAAATTAATCCAACTGTTAGTCAGTATGTCTCGTGGGTGGTGGGGAATGAAAGTGCGGAATATGATGGACGGAGTGCTCAAGTTGTCAAAGATGATGTGTGACTGGTGGGGTGACTAGAAATGAAAGCAGTTTGGAATGCTCGTTACATTTTGTGGTTTTTCTTGGAAATGCAAGTGCAACTCAGTCAGGTTGGCTTTGGGGGATGAGGAATGAAGGAAGGGAGGTTTTTTATGGCGAATGAGTGGAATTGCAACTGCTGAGGAGTTTGTTTTCATTTGAGACTGAAAGATGAGACAAGTCACACGTGTTTTGTGTTCCTTTTTCGCGTTTCTTTACTCCACACGGGGTGAGTTGATCTGTTTGAATGGTTTTTATTTAATAGGCGGATTAGACAGAGGGTTTGTGGTTTGATTAAAGGTGGATACGAAGGGGGATTCAGTTTCAATGGCTTCCAGTTCCAAAGGAATGGCGGCGTGTCCAGTTCCAGTCGGCTGATTGGAAGAGATCGAAATACAATTGACAGTGGAAGTCCGGACGAGAGGTTTCCGCCGCTGTGGTTGTCGTATTGGGTTCCCTACGGAGACAGAACAGTCGCTGCGTTGTCTTTCCCGGTGGTCAGTCACGATCTGTTCACTCCTGTGGTGCTTAAGCATGTCGTAGTTCCTCTGGAGGAGGCTGCTGGAGTGTATGGGAAGCACGTGAAGAAAGTGATGAAGCCCAAGAGTGACGTGGGAGTTGTGGTCTCCAGGAATTCGGTGCTCAAGAGGAACTTGCGGGACTACGCACGACTTTCCACTTACAATGGAGACACCCGAGCGTCAGATGAATTGGTTTTGGAGCTGGCGAAAGACCTCGCAGCGTCTTCTGGAGGTAAGTGGGGGAGTTCCAAGAATAAGCAGAGCTTCGTTGTGGTCACTCTGGAGTCCAGAATGAAGACTGGAAGTCCTGGAGACTCTTTCAAAGGAAGCAGAGACGTCCTTCACAATGGAACAGTTGTATTTCCGTCTTCCGACAGGTCGGGGCATCCCTTGACGATCCCATTCACTCTGAGAAACCTCCAAGACGCTTCCCACATCTTCGAGGAGTACAAAGGAATCGATTCCCACGACGGAATGCAGACAGCCGCGTTCCTTAAACTGCTTCTTGGAGTCCACAAGGACACTTTTGAGGACGGTCGAGCCGCGATGGAACGGTTCCAGCGACGGAGTTCCAGTCTGAAGCGTCCAGATTTCGTAGTGAATGTTGAGGAGTCACGGACAGACACGCGGGACGACAGGAGACGAAGGGTGGCGACAATGCGCGAGGAGGACAGACACCGCGGGGAGGCGTGGCTGGGTACTTCAACAATTGGAATGCGGACGATATCTCCGCCGGAATTTATAGAAAACTTGGTTCCCGTGGGGGAGGAGCTGCTGCTTAAGCATCCACCGCACGAAGTGCCATTCGCTTACGGAGCTAAACATTCCACTCATTACGGACAGCTGAATTACAATTAATTAATTATCTCTTATTGTAATCGATACTCATTTGTCTACTCGTCTGGTTGTTAAATAAAAGTCGTTACTGGTTAAATGGGGATTTCATTCATTTCCACTTTACTCCTGGGCAGTCCCATTGAGAGACACTTAAGCACAAAAAGAATGGGCCAAATATCTTGTGGCAAGTTGTAATTAAAGCATGTGGGCATTTGACCTTGACCCGCGGTAGTTAATTAAGTATCCTGGGGTGGGGTGAGGAAAGGGAACTTCCAGTGGGGCAAGTGGTTTCCATTTCCGATGTGATTTATGAGGGAGATTAAGTGAACTGCATTTTTCATTGGAATTTAAAAGTCCAAAACAGGAAATGAAAGGCTGGGTGGCTTGGGGGTCGAAGGGAAAGCAACTGTCTCTTAAACTACCCTTCCCTGTTTGTTTCTGCTTAAGGACTTTCATTTCAAGTCTCTCGGCTGAAGGAGACGCACAAGGAGAGCTGAGAGTTTAGTTTATTGAAGTGAGTGGGGCAGCATGAGACTCCAAGTTTATCTTCTCTTCTGGGTGTTCAGTGTCCTTCTAGTCCCTTCCGCCAAGGCTCCTGAACCTCCAGGTGAGTCCTTAACGCTCCCCAGGGTAGTTTAGGAATGATTAAGGCTAACTGTGTGTCTGGATTTAGGTTTACAGTCTGCAATGAGCCCCATGAGGAGTTTAGGTTCGATTGTGAATGGACTGGGACATTCCACGAGGAATCTTCTTGCAATGCAGAGTCGAGTGGGGCTGTCCCATTTCATAAGAGGGTGGGGTCAAAGGAACAACCCCCCTCAAAGCCACCACGGCCTCCCACTAACAGTAGGTTGGGGTCACAAGGTCCTTCCAGTTAAGGAGACTCACGGACTATGGACGGGTCCAGGGGAAAGTCCTCCCACGCAGAGCGGATGGACTCCTTCTGCTAATATCTCCAAGGATTGGGGGGAAAGGTCACCTTTCCCTCCAGTTCAGTTTCCTCCAAGTGGATGGGGTCACCAGAAAGCTCCTCCCCCAACTGTTCCAATAACCGGTTGGGGTCAGAAGGAACATTCCCATGTTCCAGACCCCCCAGTTTCTCATGGATGGGGTCACGAAGCTCCTCCTCCCCCTCCTCACAACGGATGGGGTCACAAAGCTCCTCCTCCCCCTCCTCACAACGGATGGGGTCAATACAATTCAACATCACCGATTCCCCATCATCAAATCGTCTGGGGTCAAACGACTTCTCCCCCTGTTCACAACGGATGGGGTCAAAAAAACCCAACCACTCTTGATCAACATCAGCAACATGGATGGGGCCACACGACACCTCCCCCTGTGTCCCCCGGGTGGGGCTGGAAACCACGTGACTTCTGCATGGACATCAGCCGACGAAACATATCGCGTCTGGAAGACTTGGAACCCGGCTGGGTCATCCGAAGAGTTCTGGAGAACAACGAACGCCCAGAAGTCAACCCACGAGACGTCCTGGACCCTCCACTGGAGTTCGTCCCCCGGCCGCCCCTCCAGTTGGGGTCAGAAACCATGGCCTCCTTCGAAAAGACCTTCGTCGACCACATTTCCATCGACTTCGACGAGGACCCGAGGAACGCGGGATTCTCCGTCACCCGAAGTCGCTTCTCCAGTTCAAACAACTCGCTCCCGATTTCCCCAAACAGGGCGACTTCCGGGGAAAACGTGTTGGAGGCCTTTGTCTCGATTGTAAAGATCCCCAAGGGGGCCACACCCCTTCGAGGATACTTCGACAGGTTCACGTTCTTCCGGAGGGGCCTGCAGGACGCGCGGTCAGCTAGGGAAGCCAGACGAACGGCCCCTCCAGCCCAAAACTTCTTCCGGAAGGACCTCCTCTTTGCGTCGGGGTTGTTTGAGCGTCTTAAGGAGTTCGAGGTGGACGAGGGGGAGGAGTCTTCTTCTGGGTGGGAGGAGAGTTGGGTGGACATGCCGACTATCGCGGGTCGCGTTGAGAAACACTCCCTTCCAGATCCCGACCACTCGGCGCGGACCGTTCTTGACGCGGAGTTTAACTTTGGGCTTCCCGCGTCCAGTTTCGAATTCGAAGGTCCGGAAGTGACGATGACCGCGTGGAAGGAAATGAAGCGGAGGAAAGCGCAGAAGTCTCGAGAGCGAGCGACGGAGCTTTCCAGGTCGTTTGGAAGTCTCCAGGGATTCATGGACTCTGCGGAGGACTTTATACGGAAGCGTTTGAAGTTGCAGCGGACGTTTGCGCTGGAGAGTTTCGTAGACGCGGAGGAGCGCGTGCAGGCGGACTACTTGATCGCTCAGTTTCTGGTGTGTCAGTCGCGGGAAGGGGACTGCACGGAGTGTCCGTTGGATCCGTTGCTGGAGAGACCTCAGTTGGCCAGTTGGACTGGAGGCTCCAGGTCGAATATGCGGAGAGAAGGCAGACCGACGGGGTGAGGAATGTTTAACGCCTCACAAAGGCGTGTGTTGTTGCACTCCGAATATGCAGGGTGCAGGGAGTTCCGGAATACCTATAGGTTCACTTTGTTTGATCCTGTGCATGTATATTCGTTTGTTATGAAAGGTTTAATATATTTGGATATTAATAAATCACTTAATTCTAAAGCCTTATTAGTGTGAACACACAGACTGCTACAGAATTAATACATTCGTAAATCTGATCACCAATTGCTTTAAGCGTTGACTATTAATTTCGGCAGTACATAAAATACTTAATCATTAATTCATATTATTAGCGAACCTTGTGAACAGAGCTGTGAACTTAAATAAAGTTCCGGCCTTGAGTTGTTTACCTGCACACGAATGATTTGTTAACCTCAACAACCAGGAGCATCATCTGTCGTCACTCTTGTCACTCTACCTCCATTGGAATTGGAACAAAAGCATTTTGACCCACTATTTCTTAAGGCTCCTCGTGGATCAGCAACCAGAATGACCTTTTAGCCTTTTGTACTTCTGATGGAACTTAAACTAAAGGAGCAGTTGGTAGGGAGCAAATCGAATGAAATGGGATGCATCTTTCTGTTGACTCGACAATTGAACATTAAATAACTCCGTTAGTTGGCCAATGCGTTAGGAATTTCAAACCAAGCTGCACAATTGTTTTTTTGCATTTATCTCTATGCTATTGGAATACTAAATAAATTAAAACGAGTCTGCTACATCATGAAATTGATACATACACAAGAAATAGTCAAACCAATGAAGTTAGGAAGTTAATGGGAACAAACCGAGTCTTTCTGCAAGTTGTTTGGCGTGTAGAGACCAATACTCAAGAATTGGAATAGAAGCGAAGTCGCCTTTTTCTATCATATTGTCGAGGGAAGCTTCGATTGCTGTCGTTCCATTTCCTCCAATTGCGGCTATAAAAGCACTTGTTGTTTGAAAGATGTATTGCAGTCCACGCTTTGTTTCTTGTAGGATCTTGTGTTTCAAATGTTTAAGTGAATAGTAAGATCGGTTAAGGGAGAGAATTTTAAATACCTTTAGGGTTAGAGGATCAAAAATGGGCATTGTGGGTTACAGCAACATCCCTTGAGTTGAATTTGCAGGATTTGTTTACCCTCCCCCAGTCAGTTAATAGTATACAGGTTTCAATGAAGTATCAAGCGTTGGACTATTCACAGGTAGTTGTTCTACGCATAATTGTAGATGGTACCTGTTTTGAATTGTACCGAGAACACAAACATGTTTAAAGAGACGAGTGGACTAATTAAATCTTTCATTCTATTGTTATAGTTATTTTAGAATTTGGGGAATCCTACTGTAGTGATTTACGTATTGGACATTTCAAACAATTTATTATGAAACAAAGAAACAGTTAAAATTACAACGTTAAAGCATTCCACATAATGTGATGAACAATGGTTTGCATTCTTTAACAACATTAATTAAAGCGAACAAACTAGATTGTTTATTTCAAATCGAGGTCTCAACGTCTCAAGGTTCTTATCCTAAACTGTGAAGATGGAACGGAAGTTAATAGGACGTCAAAGCAAGCAGTAGCTGAAATGTAGAGAGAAATGATGTAGCTCGGAGTATAATGACTCGTACTTAAGTATAATCATCATCCATAGTTATCCAAACAACATCCAATAACCCCAAATGACAATAATCACTATCATTAAGCTACAGAAGAAGGGCGTTGATGGTGTAGTCAAACACACGTAGCACGAAAGAAGTTTGGGTAGACCTTTTAATAATAAACATTTCGCCTACTGTTACTCGCATTGGGACCTCAGCTCGCAGTCGTTTACTCCAATACTTGTTTGTTGAGAAAAGTAGCTTCATTTTTCTAATGAACTCGTCCGACTCGGTGTAAAGATTACAACTGGGTTGAAAAAACGATAATGCAATAGAAATAACGGTAAGGCACAGGGCTGGGAATGCGAGAAAGTACGGCATAGGAATAGTAAGGTACATTCCGATTGACGCGTAATTCGCTCCTACAAGAATTACACCACCCATGCTGATGACTACAGGAAAGGAGTACTTGTAAGCCTGGGAAAAGACTGAGTCAATAATCCGCTTGTGCTTGTGCAAAGCAACAAAGTGGGATTTTGCAGGAATGTGGAAACACGCCTTTACAGCTTTGTTTTTTCCTTCAGGGACCGAAGATCTAAACATTATTTCCATCTTGCATTTAGTGCCATAGTAATCTGCCCATCGGTTCAAATTGAAAATAGTTTCTGTTCCCAAGTACAGTTCAAGTATCGTGAAAGGCACAGGACCCAAAGTGAATAAATACACATTGTAATTCGCGGTAATGTAGTTGAAGCCACGAATCAAGTTAAGAAGCGTTGTGACTAATGGGTTCTGTTCTTGAAGGAAATCCTGGATAAGGAAATGAAGAGGATCCATATCAAAGAACACGAGGAATATTCCAAGGAGGAAATGAACGATTACTGTGAAAGGAAAGAGTTGAAGAAATGCTTGGAAAATTTGCGCACTGGCTGGAACTGCTGTCATTCTTATGGCTTCTGTGTATATTCAAATAGAGATTATCTTTTGTATTCTTTTTTGTAGGACGTTTCTTACCGTATCCGCGTTGGTCGGTGGTAATCATGTTGAAAGCTTCATAAAAGTAACTCTGGTTAAAGAGAACCAAGCGGAGATTAACAAGCGTCATAATTGACATACATGTCATTACGATTAAGGTAGCGATGTGAAGCCCTTCTGAAGATGCAGACAAAGGAACAGAGCAGAGTCGGTGGTAAATGTAAAGAGGAATTGCGATTGCGTATGGAACAGAGTATGAAAAGTAAAGTAGAAGCCATCGTGAGAAACGTCGTTTGCTAGTGTGGAGGGTTCGAGACTTGGCGTTGTAACTGATTATTTTAGAAGGAAGTAGTTTTGAGAATAAACTTATTGCTTCCCACATTTCTAGGCTGACCATTTTTGTATGCAGTTGGGTTTTACTGTTAGTTTGGCTTGTTTTAAATGGAGACTGTGCTTCACCGACTGGACGTTTAGCAGATGTACCCTCACTGTTCTAGTTTATATAATTTGAGCAATTACTTACTATACATTAGACTAATTGTAACCAGATTGTAGGCCTGATTTAGATAGGTTTAACAAATATTTTTCAGTGATACGGTTGTAATAGACATCGATTTAAGGTAGTATAAAACATTTTATAATGTACTGGGACTTAATGATCGGTTTAAAATCAGATTACGTGCATTCTTGTATTTCAAACAGAGAGCGGATAGGATTGTGCCTGTGGAAATATGTCAAAACTGAAATAATGTGACCTTGTTGCGGGTATCAAATGAGCTAGTCGGACGTTAAACCCACCAATATTTGTTTTTGTTGCGGGTATTGTGAGGGCAGCATTTGCTTATTTATTGGATCAATGAAATCGCTACTGTAACCAACAATAAACTCTGCAAAATCTTAATGTTTAAAATGATTTTTCCGACTTTCGAGTTATCCGAGACTTTAGAAACATAAACTTAGAAAAGACTAGACAGCTTATTAATAATGCACCGTGGTGGTGCTTAGATATTGCTAAAACTATTGATGATAAATTTGCCTTATATTGTGAAATATTGAAAATAATTATGGATAAATGTGCTCCTTTTAAGAACATAAGAGTTAAATTAACTACGCCTATTTGGATAACCAACGAATATCAAAAAGCTAACAATTATGCAACAATCTTAAAGAAGATTGCTATCAAGGACAACACAAATCCAGCTTGGTCAACATTCAAGAAACAACGGAACTTCTGTGTGAACCTCAAAGCTAAATTGAAAATGCAGACACTAAATCATCACATAATGAACAGTAACAATAAAAGCAAGTTTGCTTGGGATTTGCTGAATAAAGAAATAGGAAAGGTTAAGTCGGGAGGAATAATTAAATCAATACAAACTGAGAAAGGTGTTATATCAGATATCGATGACATAGCTAACTACATGTGTCAAAGTTATACTCACAATAACATGAATATCACTCATGTGACTATGACCGACAATAACCTCGAAGTAACTTCAGAAGAAAAGATTCCCAATCTGCACGTCAACGAGTTGGATGTGATAGGAGCTATCAAATACCTGAAGACTAACAAACCAATTGGAAATGATGGTATTCCTGCAAAGTTCTATAAACTGTTCGCTGACGAACTTTCCTCAATCCTAGCGAAGCTTATTAACGATAGCATAGATGCAGGCATGTTTCCTTCTGTCCTAAAGAAGACCATCATCAAGTGTCTCTACAAAGGAAAAGGTTCCAAACTAATCAGTGACAATTACAGACCCATCTCCATTCTTGGGGCAACTACCAAGATATATGAAAAAATATTATACAATCACCTCAATAATTATGTTGAAACTTATAATATCATAAACACTTCCCAACATGGTTATCGCAGACAAAGATCAACACAAAGCGCTGTGCTCGAACTAACAAATAACTTAAAAATTAATACAGACTCTAGTGAATTCACAGCTATAGTGTTCGTGGACTTTCGGAAAGCATTTGATCTGATACAACATAACTTATTGATCAATAAGCTGAAACTTGTTGGTGTTGATGGGCAGATGCTGCAGCTTTTCGAGAACTACTTCACTGGAAGGAGCATATCCGTTCATAACGGAAAAGGAAAGTCTGACTACCTTAATATTTCTACAGGAACTCCACAAGGCAGTTCCCTTTCAGGACTGATATTTTCGCTGTATATTAATTCCATTCCACTATGTTTCTTAGCGTCAAAATCGATCCTGTACGCAGACGACCTTGTCATCTACACTAAAGGCAAGACGAAGAAGGAAGCCGAGGATCTTCTTCAAGCAGACTTACAAAGACTTAACGATTGGTGTTCGAGAAATGGAATGGTGATCAACAGTAGCAAAACGAAGTCTATGCTGATCTCACCGACAAGAATCACCACCGCTGAGCTGCTGCTGACAGTTGGTGGAAAAGAAGTGGAACAAGTATCGAGCTTCAGATACCTTGGAGTTCTAATTGATTCAAAACTGACATTTCAACTCCACTATGAAGAGGTGTGTTCCAAAATGACCAGCAGATCGCACCTAATCAGAAGACACAAAAACTCCCTCACCTCAGGCTGGCTAGCAATTGTCATTACGTCACTAGTTACGTCAATAATGGACTACTGCCTGCCTGTATGGGGAAACCTGAGTAGAACCAAATATCGAAGATTGGATGCTATTCTTAAAGATGCTGCAAAAATTGCCATCAAGTACAAACCTGGCAGAAACATCTACTCATTCTATTATTTTGAAAAAATGAACTGGTTAACTGCAGCAGAACGCTACGAATATTATTCATTAATGTACTTAGTTAAACATTCTGTACTTCAAAGTTCCCTTTCCAAGAATGTTGAGTTATTTTTTAAGAAAAAGACAATAAGCTCTCTTTGTAATAGTAATGATAATGATTATGTCCAACCCAGAATGGCAACTGAAGCTGGGAGAAAATCAAACTTTTATCAGACTATAATAATTTGGAACTCACTACCAAACAATGTAAAACTAATTAAGACTAAGGCTAAGTTTGACAACAGCATTCGAAATTTGCTTGTAAAACTACGAAAAGAAGATTTCGATATGCAAGAAGACAGAATCATCAACAGATTTAGTACAAGAACTCATGATGTTTAACATAATTTAGACCGTAGAAGTAGACTTATTTTTAAATTAATAATCAATTCAATCGTTATATATAAATATAATTTTAAGCTTTCGTTTTATCCTAAGTGACCTAATACTGGAATGAATTGTGATCACAATTATGTATTATCTGTCACTGAAATAAACCATTCTATGACTATGACTATGACTTAGCTAGAGATGGAGCAGATCAGGTACAAAGTAAGCAATTAGTAGTGAAGTGTTTTATATTTTAAAAATGAAGCCTTACAGTTTTTCTTTCAATCAACAATTAAATTTATTTTACTAGCAGCGTAGGAGATGCAACACCATAATTATGCCTAGTTAATAAAGACATCTACAAAACCTGAATCAATATGTATTAAAAACATCTATGGCAATGAACACAAAGGGAAATCGTTCATGGATGAAATTTAATGTGAAATAAGATGCATCGATGAAAGCGAAACATAATATTCAATCAAACAAACCCAAATTGGGAGTATTTAAATTTTTTTTTGTCCTCAATTTTTAGCCCAGTCAATTTGGGCTATTGGATTGCCAATGTCGTCTAGCCATCTGTTTTCCACTAATTCCAAATTTAACTTTAAATATCTACAAGCACCATTTACCAAAATTAGTCGGGGGAACCAAACTATAGCAAACCGTTAGAGAAAATAATTTAGGTTGAGTACGCAAAATGTAGCAACTTTAAAAAGTTGTATCTAATTTATGTTATCATATGTTTTTGTAATTCTCCTGGGGAATGAGTTACCAATTCTTTGGGCTCCCCTTGTTCTTCAATAACTGAAATAAGTGAAGTGAATAGTTGTTTTGATATGCATATTCAGTTTTAAGCCAAACAAACTTGTGTAAACATTATCCGGAAAATTGCTACTTAAGAGCTTTAAATCTTAAGGAAAAAGTACTTGGAAAGTACCATCCAAGTATAGCGAAGACTTTAAAGAACATCGGCGTATTATACTGCGACCAGGGGAGGCTTGACGAAGCAAAGTCTGTATTCACAAGAGCTTTAAATATACAAGAGAACTTATTTGGCAAAGCTCATCCCAAGTGTAGCTTGTTGGAAAAAAAATCAACGAACTCTGCCTTTCATGGATACAGTAAAATGTCGCAGGCTATTAAAAGTTTTGTTACTTGAACCAATTTTGTAATTAAATATTAGCTTATGGCCTTAAAACTAAGTTTTCAGACTAGGGGGAATATAGTTATGTACACTTAAGCTATAACTGATGTTGAAATAAATGGTTTTGAAAACTCTAAATTGAAAGGCCTACAAGTTCAGGAGTCACAAACCTCATCTTCAGTATAAATATTGTTAAGAGGTAAACGAAGGCGAAGGAAGCTACACTGGGTATCATGATTGACCAACATTGGTCTGGTCCTCAACCCATTGGGATCTTATTTAATGAGATTGTATTTTAATTGACGAGGTGAGATGATAAAGGAATAGACATGTGTATTATTGCTTGAATGGATGAATGTGTAGTTTAAGTGTTGGTAAACGAGTACTCGTTTCTACTTAGGAAGAAGAAAGTAATACTTGGAAGATGAAGAAGGTGTATGTCCTTTGCTTCTTTTGCTTGGAAATTTGTATTTTGATGAAGAGTGTAGTCATTTAGCGCCAAAACTTGTAGATTTAACGATGAAGAAGAGTGAGAAGGACCCAAGTTGGAATTCCAGTGTGTGCATCTTAATTTGTTCTCCTAATCTTTCCTAAGATCACAGACTGATATGGAATTTACCTTCCATTCAGTAAATCCGTTGACCTTTTGTTTTGAGATTGAAAATGTTGGAGACTTGATGATAATTAGAGACAGATTGAGTAGGGGAATACACAGGAAAGAGAGAGACATCTAGTTACGGAATTATTCAGAGGAAGCCTCGTTAAACGGTCCGGAGGGCCAAGGTTATCACCTTAAACATTGGTTAGGAGTACTACAGACAAGGAGTATGTGTGAGCAGAGAAATAAAAGAGCACTTTATTCACGAAGTTTCCGTAAAAAGATTAATTTTTATTGAGGACTGAATGTTGAGTGTACATTTTATTTATTTATGTCTTTTGCTGTGCTAAGAGTATGCAAGACTGAATTTCGGAAGATGGAGAAACGAATTTTAGGATAATTAATCATCATGTACAACCAACACATAATACAATCCTTGCTCATTATTAGTTTACACTGTTCAAGAAATTAAGTGTTTTCTCAATTCGATGTGAAGCATGTGTCTACAGATGTTGATTGCGCCAACAGAGATAAAGATAGTCACCCTTTCTACCGGCATTTATATCTCGCGAACAATGCTCATAGTCATTCATGGGTGGCTTATCATCTACTTTTTTCGATCGGTACAACTTTACACCTACTATCCTTGTTGTTGCTGCCTGATTTCTGTTAATTTTTAAGTATCGGAAGTCACCACCCGCTCCTGATGCCAAATCGGTATACATTGTGTTCTCCTTGCTTTGCACAATTATCTCGATGGAGGTAGCAGCATTATTAACATCTGTTGTCCAAACAGGCACTAACCACACCTGGTCGCCATCAAAGCCCGCGTTGATATCCCCATCCAGTCCGTCATTAACTTCGACGCTGTCCCTTGGTTTGCTCACCTTATCTATAGTGTACACGACTCTGATGTCCTTGAGGAATTGTGTGTCCTGGGGCCACATGTACCTACAAATTTGAAGACAATTTAACACCTGAGGACACCTATAGGTACACTCCTTAGCTTAGTGGCGTGGAATATTATGTAAGTCTTAAAATTGAGATTAAAGGTGTCCCTACCAGGTTTGCAAAGGGTCCCCAATTGTACTAAATATGTTTCCTTGTTTGACAGTTGTAGAAGAAAAGTTTCTAAGTTAATTAATTAAGGGTTTATATTAGCTTTTAAGCTTTAAGCTTTTTATCTTATAAATAACAAGTTTACTTACATCGTCACATGGGCGTCTACAACCGTAAAGCTGAGATGTAAAGGTTGCAATACACTTAAATCAAAGTCACTGAATGATTCAGGTGATGCCAAAAGCTGTACCGGAGTGTTAAGTGACTCTGGAAACCCGTTCAGTAGGATTACCTATGAAATATTCAAATATAGACGGATTAAATTATTTTATACAATATGATCTTAAATTGATTGGTAAATAAATGAGAACAACCTCTTTGTTGAGAGTCGCTTGCTGGTACAGTTGAATAAGTTGGACGTTGTTTTCAGGAAATATTTCGTACAGTGTGTAATTAAACGAAAGCCCACTTCCAAAAACAATTGCACAAAGTAACAGGAATAACTTTATTCCTTCCATGTTGAAGCTTTACTAGTGTGTGTGTGTGTGTGTTTGTGGGTTTCAGAGAGAGAAGTGAATGCCTTGGGATGAATACTCAACCATTTTGACTTATCTGAAACTGACCTTTAGTTCTAAGACAAGCAACATGACTTTATTTATAAATAATATAATTAGAGAGAGGAATTCCAAGGGAGTTTTTTTCAAGATTTGAACTCATTCCATCCATTAGAAAAGGGACAAAAAACCTACTGTACTAAAAATAGTAGACACTCGTTAAGGATATGTGTGTCTTGATACTGCTGAGCATGAAGTGCAGAGTGTACTTAATATTTACTTGACGTTTCACAAATAGGGAGAGGAGTGCAGAGTGGACGAACTTAATGTGTAAGTCATTATGTAGTTCCCTGTGCTTGCGCATTACTCATCTTACAGACACAGAACATCAGTTTTCCTACCGAATATTAAATAGCTAAACCAGCATGGAAAGATAAACTCGTGACTCAGTATTATTATATTAATAGAAGAATACAAAGTCGTCTACACAGATAGGTACGCCACAGAAATATTTTTGTATTCATTTCCAGTTAAATTATTACACGGTAAGATGATGAATCCCGAATTAGCAATGTTTTTGTCATATTATTATTATGCTAGCCATCCCTGTTACAATCAGATGGAGTGTAATCTACAATTAATAATGTCTTTTTCTCTTCTACTCTTGTTGTTCGTCACGATGTTTTTCATATTCAGTGAGGTCTTTTTAAAGATATTTTTGTATGAGTGAACTTTTCCGATGACACATGTTCTTTAAGATTTGGGAACGTCGTTTTTTTTAAATACAGAGATGTGATTTAGAAGTGAATGATGGGAGTGCACGCATGAGCAGATTTAATATTTGATAAAAATGGTTTGCGAGAAGAGTTAAAGAAGTTAAAGGATGCCAAGAAAACCAGGATTAGTTATATTCTTCAAGAGAATTACCTTTAAAAGTATTTAGTTTGTACCCGACCTATAAAGATATAATGATTGCCATTGGACCAAAGTCGTTTCAAAATTAAGCGTACAATTAGACAATATTAGACCATTGCGACTAGCCTTTCTGACAATGTTTGGTAATATTTTAAAATGAAGATCAACGAGCACAATAAATTATGAATAATGTATAAAAATAAATGACTTAAGATTGTGGATCTAATAAAGAGTTTACGGTGTGGCCACGTGAAACTCTTAGACTCGAATTAGAATATTTATTCACAGAAATGGATCATGGGATATGGGAAAAATTAGTAAAAATGTTTAAATTGGAAATTTTGACATTTTTATATCTTGATTCGATAAGATGGGATTCGGGGGTGCTGAGGGTCCTTATTCTCTTGGCACAAGTCGACATCGATATTCTCTACGTCCTCGGCACTCAAAACCTGCACATGGACAACGATTTGTGTAAACAACGTCATCCACATGTACTTGTGTTTGATAGCACGGATTGCGTGAAGTCCCACGTCCCTGGCATATGCGACATCTGCATCAGGAATTGTGATCTGAGGCAGCATTAGTCTGGAGTATTTGTTCTGCAGCCAAAAGCTAAAGAGACAAGCAGTTAAATTCAATGTATATTTATTGACAATTGATATGAGTTCACAAATATATTCAACATTTACCTTGTTTAGCTGTAGAGATACAAAGTAGTATCCCCCAAACGATTGCAGTGACAATAAACAAGTTTCCACGGTTCCAATTGTAGATTATTTGCCGTTTTGTTGAAGGATTAACCTAAAATAACTGTTTGCTTTAAAAGTTATTCAGCTAATAAGAGAGTTGTTTAAGATTTCTTCCCTTATATCCGAAGTT
The DNA here is from genome assembly GCA_034696565.1 of Isotomurus graminis. Classification (NCBI taxonomy): domain Eukaryota; kingdom Metazoa; phylum Arthropoda; class Collembola; order Entomobryomorpha; family Isotomidae; genus Isotomurus; species Isotomurus graminis. The sequence goes on from JAQGAB010000988.1 coordinate 17,923, forward strand.
GACCGTACAGAGCATTAAACTCTTATTCATACTTGGCAGTGACGATAGCAAGCTCTTTTATATATTATGGTTGACTTGTAAAGTAAAAGTCACAAGGGAATTCGTAATCACTTGTTTTGGGGATAAGTTGGAATTGCTTACGTCTTTGCGGTGTGTGGATTACAAGCATATTCTTTCATTAGATCCGTTACATGGTATTATATAACCGTAATGCTTTGCATCCAATTCATAGATGAATAAGCAACCTCTGCATTCCACATTTTCCTTGATTAAGGGATTTACAATAGTTCTATTTAGTTTAGTTTATATTGTGCAATACTTATGTTTCTAAACTTTTAAAATCATATGCGAATATAAATATGATATAACTATTTGTGAATCTTCTTCGATAGTGTCCATAATATTAATCGATACTTACAATCAAGGATGTTGTTGTCAAATGCAAGGCCAAGTAGATAACTTATGGACCTCTTGAGATAACTGATGTTTTAATACAGATTTTGAAAAGTTATAATTTTAAAAAGATGTGTCCATTCTGCAGCACTCTTAATGATCATGATTTCCAATATGAATCAATTAAGGAGCTATGAGATTTAATTAGTTAAATTCTAATGATTTTATTTAATATGAATGGTTCTCGGTATGCGTCGTGTGCGTGGTGATTACAGCAAACAGGAGACAGTCAGGTCATCAGAACATTTAACCCTTAAGTAAGATTTACCAGATTGGCATAAATTTTAATTGGAAGCCAGGCCCGACTTGCGTATTATCCGACTTGAATACGAATAATAGCATATCCTTGTGTTCGTAAGTGACATTAGTTGTGTCCCCGCAGAGCCTGCAAATATCAAATTAAATTTATGCAAAAGATGATTATAAAAGTCTCAGTTAAAAACTAACTTACACAGCTGGCGAATGACGTTGCCACGTCTTTAAAGCAGTTTCAAACATAAAGACATTCACCCTATCTAAGCAAGTATTCCCTTCTAATCCTATTTGATTATATTCCGCGTAATTCTTTCCCCCAAAGACTTCCCAGTTATATTTAAAGTCATGTGAGTACACAAAAGTCGCTAGTTCAAAGTTCATGTAGGATGTGGACGGTTCTGGAGGATGTGAAATGTTGGTTGCAGTATGAGCGATGATTCCACGCTTTGGATCATCCACAGATGAAATTGTCTCTACTTCATAGCGTAGTTGGAATCCTAATGAGTTCATAAACATATCAGAATGGAATGTGATGATGGCCACTTCTCCACTTATCGAAACATTTCCCGTATTTTTGGTCCTTAAAAAACAAGAAATGGTTTGAAGTATTTTACATGGAAATTCATAACGAATTATGGAAGTCTTACATTAGGTAGTTTGTAATATTGTCTGTTGAGGCGGTTTGGTATCTATTAGAGAAAACTGTGGAGATGACAAGTCCGTCGGCAGGATCAGAAATCCACCACCCGATTACTTTAAAAGTGAAAGCAGTTGCACGTGGGACTTGTATTGTCCAGACACAACGGGCGTTGTTTAAGTAGTTCGATGCCATCGCGTGAGAAATGTATCCTGAATGTTCGGTGAGGATTGTTCCACAAGGAGTTTCTAAAACACACAAAGAGTTATAGACACGGTCAGAGAATAATTAAATTGCAATTGCCTCACGATTTGGATTAGGTGTGGTCGGTTCTGGAAGATCAGTTGACGTTGGAAGTGTTGTGGAAGCAGACGTTGTAGTATTTCCTGTAGAGGAGAAGTAGAGAGCGGAAAATCCGGTTCCTCCGGAAGTCTCGTGAAAGTCGGTAAAAAAGGCGAGAAGAAAGTTGGAAGCGATTCCGAATTTGTTAATTGCTGTAGTTGAGTTTTGGCAGAAACGGTCGCTTTC
>JAQGAB010000989.1:0-19792 GCA_034696565.1 Isotomurus graminis
CAAAGATTAATGAATGTCTGTCAGGAAAAACTTCGCCTGTTAAGAAAGTTCTGGCTGGAAAATCAGCGTGAAATCAACGACAAAAAGTCCGCAGTCGAAATCGACAAACATGTTGCTAGCATGAATCAGCACTCCTCTCACGTTCAGCATCAGGATGATTCTGCAATTCAAAACACGAGGTACTTGTCGGATTGTAAAATGATCATGACCATAATCAATAATCTATATCATTTCTTCGTTCTAGTCGCGTGGAAAATGAATCTGAGTGGGAGGAAAGAACCAAAACTTTTAAAACCAAGGCAGATAAACTGATTTTAGAAACGAATTGTCTTCAAGCTGAGGTTGAAAGCATTTTGAGACAGCTGTGTGAAAATTCGCAAAGCCAAGTATGCAAGACCAATGCAGCAATTGAGCGTAGATTGATGGAACTGAGAACAGCCAAATCGTTGCTGGAAGATGAGCACAGAGAAGTAAACGTACACCACACATTAATATTTGAAAGTATTGAACATGAATAATTAACTGCCTCTTAGATTTCTATTCGAATCCGAGATATGGAAGATTTGATCGACAAGCTACAAAAGTCAATTAAAGAGAAAGACTCCAGTATTGCTCTCGCTGAAACGAGATTGTGTTTCCGAAACAAAAGACCCAACATGGAATTGGTTAAGTAAGTCAATTTCATTAAAATCTAATCCATTTGTTCAAGTCTCCATCAAGTATCAATTCTTAATTTACACAAAAGGGACTCGGTACAGAAGTGTCTGCATCTTGAGCTCCGGGAGCTAAGGGAATCACTCCAATGCTTGCAAATGCATCTAACCAAATCAAACATTACGATACGGTCACTTATGTCTCATCAAGTGGCTCTGGAGGAAGATATAAACGTAAAACTGGTCAGCATTGCTCTCGACGAAACTCAAGTTGTGCCTTTACGAAGGACTATTTCCATTCAGAAACATTGACTGCCTGATGAAATGCACCCATTAAAATAACTTGTACTTTAAGCTTTACATTACATTGCCACTCACAAAAACTGCCAGTCTGTAAAAGTTAAGGTGAACCACAACTTTACTACTTTTCTGCAACCATACTTCTACAGTTCTTGAATTACAGATATCTTGTTACACTTAAAGAAAGATAACTACTTTGCACAATTGCATTTTAATGTACTCTGCATAAACACATTTTAGAAGAGTATTCATTGAGCACCATAGAATAAAAAAGTACTTTTAAACCTTATTTGTACTTATGTTTTCTCACGCTGTATGTACAATTTAACGTGAAAGTAAATACATAAAAAAAGTATACCAATGTTACAAAACATACAATTATAGTTCACACATTAAACTTATATCAAATATAAAAATAGAGATTCGTCTTTGTAAAAAACACATTTGGTAGACTAAGCTCAACATTAACACATTAATGAACAGAAATAAACAGACCATCATTGACCAGAGAAACATAACACGAAAATCGAAATTAAAACTGAACTGGAATGTCTTCGCGAATTTGTAACAAAACTCTCGTGTTTACCATTAGGGCATATTGGCACATTGAACACGACAACAGTCTGAACCACATGTATGATTCTGTGGTCTGAACAGTCTCATATTTTAAAAAGCATCTACATCTCAAATTGCTCTTCAAGCTCGGGAGTTTCTTCAGTAAGCGAAGGCTCCGATTCATCACACTGGGCACAGGAGATTAGATGATTCACAACATCCACAACTGTATATCCTCGAAAAGAAGTTTGGCACGTCTGACACGTTTTGTTTTTAAGTTTCTTGCAGGATTTTTTTTCATAATGATCATGTAGACCTAAAATGTACACACAAGAAAGGTTATTTTAGTATATGAATATTATGAATCAAATGATTCAAGTCACACCAATCCCAGAAAAAGATTCAGTAAAGCAATAGTTAATTCTCCCTTCGTTTTCATTCTCTATCCTTCAATTCCTTCAATTGATTAAAATCCAAACAATACGAAACTTTAACATGTATACAAACAAAAAATGACCTTACGTCTTCTCAAGGGGAATGCAGTGTTACAAAATCCGCAAACAAAAGCCCTTCCAACTCCAACACTTGCCACCGCTACGATTCCCTTCGTTTCACAAAGTAACACAACATCATCATCGTCATCCTCAAAAGCTTTATCTTCAAAATCCTCGCTCAACTTCCGCTTCCGCAAATTTTTACTTAATCCAGTCGCAGCAAAGACCAAATCTTCCAACGGAATTTTCTCCATATCCGAATCATCACAACCGTTCAAACGCTTATACACTTCTTGTATTTTGACATCATTTCCACCCACAAACTTATCAATCACAGAAGCAACTTCTTTTCCGCACTCACTCCCCCGATTGTCTGGTTCGTCTTCAAGGACGTCTATATATCAAAACACAAAAACTCATCAATTATCTCACACTCCACAAACAATAAATATTTAATTATTAACTTACCATCGTCATAAGTTTCACGAGAAATCCTTCTGTCTCCATTTCCATCTCTGCCACTTTCATACCTCTCCGTCTCAGCTTCTTCATTATTCCCTTCCACCTCATCTCGATCATACGCTTGCGGCAGGTGAACTTTAGCCACGTGAAAGTACAGATTTTCAAACAGCTGGTGTACATCTTGCAGCAGGTCCCGTTGCTTGAAAAACATCTGTGAGCACTTGGAATACGGACACTTCACGGCGTTTCCTTCAATACACCTTTTGGACGATCTTTCCGACTTTGTATGTGTGACCAACTCATTTTCATCCACAATTCGAAAACAAAACAAGCATAGGTACTTCCTGTGGTTCACAATACACCAAATTGTATCCAAAGGGGAATCTTTGCTCTCAAAACAAACTCTACAAGACTTCAAGACATCCACAAGGTCTTCTGCTGTACACAACTCTTCTTCTTCACAATTCTCACCCAAATCTTCTTCTCCAGCAGAAAACTCTTCGTCTTCCATAATTATGTCTTCTTCTCCAGTTTCGTCTTCTTTAAAGAAATAGTTTCCACCACCAGCAGTTGCAGCAGTAGTAAGTTTTTCTCCAGAAAAATGTCCTCCATTATTTCCTTCACGTGGCTGATGCTGGGAGTTGTTGTAAACAGGTGACGATGAGGTTTCACAAAAAGACGACGACGGCACGTAATAATTTTCCAACCACAACTCCACTCGAGATTGACTTGTGTTTTGATAAGCCTGTCGATAACTACGACTCATTTTTTTAATTTTTCTTGTTCTGGAGAACTGCTGAAAGATTTCAGCCACGGACTTTTTCTTACTCTGCACTTGAACAACTTGAAGACACGTAAGTAAATGATGTTTAAATGTGTCATTAGTAGATCAGTGGCAGTAAGCAGGGCTTTAATGACCTTCACAAAGTAACAAATTGTTTACTTAAATGATTTGTAATTAACAAGATGACTTTTAACTTCACGATTATATAACACCGGCTGAGGTGACGTGTGTTAAAAGAGAATTTTTGTTGTTTTTGTGATGTGTGTGTGTGTGAGAGACGAGGGAGAATGAAGGAATGAACCTTGTTGAATCTTTGAGCAAATCTAAACCGTATCTAAGCTAACACCACCACCACTTCACACAAACCCTCTCATCTTCTCCATTTCAGTCCAAACGATGTTTTAAGCCTTGGATTTCTGGATGAATGTCTACTGGATAGTTAGAGACCTTTTAATTTTCATTAATTTTCAAGGTCCTTGCCTATATGTTCTTTTGTATGAACAATAAATCTGTTGAAGATGTAGTTATCGAATTAAATACGCAGATAATAATTATGTCAGATCAAAAATAATACACATGGGGCAAGGCGAAGGTCCTGATATTAGGTGATTTGGCATTTCCTTCTAACGGCTAAAACTAACCTATTACCAACACTGACTTCATCCTTATAACTTTATAACAAGACTTGTGTTATACAAAACAAAAGAAAAATGACTCATACTATATTGTACACTAATATAACTTGCTTATTATTATAGACTATGTAGAAGTGTAGACTGTAGACACAATAAGTAATACTTAACACGTGAGGGACAGAGTGAGGACTATTGAAGATTCTTATTTCCAGACAGAGCCAAACCATACGAATACTTGTTGGATGAGTTTATATTTAAACGCTACTGAACACAAGAAATAATGTGATGTTGTATAGGATGAAGAGTCACTCAGGTCAGGAGTTATAGTACAAAAACCGTCTTATCACTCTTCAGATAAACTTGTATAGTATTTAGTGCCGAAAGTTCCAAAAGTGGTGCTGTGAATGATCAAGCGAATGTTTTTTATTACATTCCAAACATCCAAACTTATCTCACAATTGCTGTGAACTTGGACACTTGCCTACTATTCCTTAATAAATTCCTTTTGAGTATATGTTCACTTTCCACAATAATAGCAGATTTCTGATCACACCAAGAAACACAGAAAAGTTGAGCTCAAACAGTATTTAGTTAGAACAAAAGTAGGGCTTATTAATCTACTAGAACATACTGGAAGAGTTCGATATATAATTCATATTGTATTAACTTGAGGACTAAAGGTTTGTTAGTATAATTGATAGCACTAGAAATGAAACAAATATTTAAAGGGTGTATTAATGTGTTGTCTTTTCCTATGTGTATTCAGCTGTTTTGCCCAAAGAGCTATCCAGCACTGCCAAACCTTCATTAGAATAACATTTTTGCTTGTGGTAAACTTGTGGAATTCCACATAAATATGAATGACCATAATTCCCAGTGGACGAGACACACTATATGTAACGAGCTCAAAGCTCAACTACCTCGACTTATTAATTCATATGGAATTAATAATTCACCCTCAAATATGTCTGTCCACTGCCTAGTCTGTCCATAAAGATAACTGGTGAAATACCTTTACTATTTCCATTTTCTTTCGTTTAGGTATTTACATAGTTGCAAAATGATATGACCTGAATTTTACGACTGGACACTGCACTGGAGTAAAAAGTATTTGTAAGCGAGTGAGTGTGTACCGAAAGTATAAAATTCGAATACAAACTGGTAGGTTTTATTTTCCGTGTACATTTAATACTTGGCCTGTGTCAGACAGATGTATTCCAATAAGAATAAGATACATTGTGCATAGGATTTGTTAGTCTTTTTGCTACTCTATTCAATCTTCTTCCTCTCCTCAAGAAGTAATAGGCTTGCGGTTGATTCGACCAAATTCGATTTCATGTTAGAGGTAAATAAAACCTCGAAGATTAGTTTGCTGAGCCTCACCATAAGAATAATGAGAAGGGCACATCCACCTAGAAGGATGGAACCGATGATCCCCCAAACATCCAAGTTCCTTCTGCTGTACCAGGACTCGTTTATCCGAGCGGGTCTGAGATTTACAGTTCCATTATGTCTGAGCACATACTCTACCCACCATACTGCTGTGTCCAAGGGCTTATTAATTCGATCCTTAAAGAGAATTGAGGTCCTTACACAGTTTTCTCGGTATCTGCCATTAAAATTGAATCCTTATTAATCTAAGCAATGCAGGCGTACAAAAATCTTGTTTTTCCTGTCATTATCATGTCATAAATCTTACGTTTTGTTTGTCATCACTTCGGTTATCGCCCTCTCCAGCTTCACATCAGTTAGCTCCGAAAGTTCTAGGGATATTCCAGTCCCACGCTCAACAAGCCGCATGGAATGGTAGTCTTGTTCAGCAAACATAGGAATGACAATGGTTGGCACGGCATGATACACAGCTTCTTGGGTTCCAAGAAGTCCACCGTGGGATACAAATGCTTGTATTCTCGGATGTGCTGAAAGATAAAACACAGTCAACAGTTGATATCTTAAATATATATGGTCAGTGCTGCAGTGAGAATCTACATCAATTTTCATTTTTGTTCACTTATATAATAATAATTCCCACGGACTTCCTGCAACTAATAACTCCAACACTCGACTCTGCCTCAAGAACTTACCCAGAATATCATTTTGTGAAACCCAACCAATTGGTAAAACATTCTTTGGTAAGTTTTCAGGTGCTGGTCCATCAAACTTGACAACAAACTTGGTGTCAATCCTACTCATTGCTTTAAAAAAGACATCTTGAAGGCTCTTGGGACAAGCCGAGAGAGTGAGATAGGTTCCAAAGCTAAGAAACACGAATCCATTCTCCGCCGTATTTACAAAGTCTGCAATGTACTAAACCAAACAATTATGAATTAGACAAACCAAAATTCATCATTCTATGTTGATTTCTTAATACCTTCGGCAAGGGTTTCGTAGCATCTTTGGTGTGCATTCCAGCCACATCCACAAATAGTGGTGGAAGGGATCTCGGAAAATCAATGGAATAATGCCCACTAACAAAAACTAAGCTGACATTTCTTTCTATCGCATCAAAGTCGGGAGTTTTCTCCAATTCAAAAGCCTTCTTGGCTAGATCCTCAATATATGGAAACATTTCAAAGTATTTTCTCCATCTCCAGTGCAAAATACTCAACACATTTTGTACTCTTTGAATCAAATTCATTCCAATTGGGTGGAAATGTTCCATCTCAGGTAAATTCTCATCTGGGTTCCTGTACGTCTCCATCATCCAGGGAAAATGTGTTGATGGAGAGTAATGAATGTGTGGGGCCTTAAAATATTCAACGAAGGCGTATCCACACTCAGGGAGTAAAGCATCCATAAGGATCAGGTCAAACTGTTTTGCTCGTGCCCAACTTATAACTTCTGAATCTTCCATCATACTTTTACATCCTCGCAACGAACCCTTGTAATATTCAGGCCACAGATCCTTGGCCCCCTGAGCACCTTTTATTAACCGATTTCCAGCAAAATCCAGATTTGCATACCCCAGGTCGTTTGACAGGTTTTTCGGTACGAAATCTTCAATGTTATACTTGGGATTTGGAGGATCTCGAGATGCATACGGAGAGAAAAATGTTATATTGTGTCCCCTCTCACTAAGGGCCTCCACAAGTGGCCACACACTTATTCTATGGCTGTAACCTGATACCCCCCAGTAGAATAAAATGTTTGCTGCAGATACTGCATTACCCCCTACGAGTACTGCAAGCGTGATTAGAACACTGAGGGTCTTCATATTTGGATCTTTTACTGTCACTTCCACAAAGCTGGAATGCTTGCTGGAAACTGAATTAGTTACAAACTGCCTGTACCATCACTTGCTATACAAACTAGTTAACAAATATTTGCGTGACTTGCAAAATATTTTTCTTCTTCAATCTTTGGTAAAAAATGTTAACGAGTATACATGATAAATGATCCACGTGTGTGCACCAAAAGCACCAAGGCTATTTGGTCAAGCTATTCGTGTGTAACTATTCATTGCATCTACGAATACGCATAAATACAACCGTAGCCCATATTTAAGAAGTGACAGATTATCATTCAACAATGCATTAAACTGTGTTATGGATAAGATAATCAGCCCAACAGGATGATCAACACGCAATGGTTGATGGATATTTCTTGTTACATAAAATGTCAGCATCTTGTTATATAATATTATTACATAACATATGTGTACACAAAATGCATGCCTGTGTGGTTCATTTGCCAAGTGGAGATAAATTCGGAAAATCATACCAATTTATGATAAAACAACAAATTCCATCATTCACAAGAACCAGGAGGAAGCTTACTATTTGTATGACTAATCTTCTTTCCTGGATTTCGAGCGCTTCTGAAAACCGGTAGACCTTATTGAATTTTTAGACTTTCTACACAAAATAAAACGCAGTCCCTTGTGTATTAAGTAAATGAAAAGAGTCCCAGCTCCACATGTGGCTACAAACAGGAATCCCCAGACATCCAAAGATCGTCTCATGAACCAAGATTCGGATATACGAACCGGTCGCAAGTTAACACTTCCTGTGTGTCGGAGAACAAATTCAACCCACCAAACAGCAGTTTCCACTGGCTTGGTAAGTCTATCCCGGAAAAGCTTGCTTGTTATGATTGCTTTCTCCTTGAACCTGGGGCAATTAGAACAGAAGTACATAAAATCATAAAACTCGGAGCTCTGAATCCATGAATCATTCAGTGGATGGACTTACGATGAATTGAGCAACACTTCTCGAATGGCTGCTTCTAACTTTTGACTAGTCAGCTCTGATAGTTCAAGACGTAATCCAGTTCCTCTTTCGGCAATTAGCATTGCATTGTAATCTTGTTCTGCAAATAATGGAATCACCACTGTGGGTACAGCATTGTAAACCGCTTCTTGAGTGCCCAAAAGACCTCCGTGAGCAATAAAAGCCTTAATTTTCGGATGAGCTGTTGACAGTAATAAACATGAGACTCGTTATCAACCTTGACCCCACACGAGCACTCATATAATTCTTTCCTTTTGGGATTGCTTTTTAACTTCATTAAGAACAACTTCTTAATTGTGTGTATTTCTCAGCTTGCTGCTCGTGCAAACATCATTTTTTTGCTCTACAAATATTTTCGTAATTCCCAACTATCCCAACTTATTGTTAGTCCTAGTAATACCTTATAACTCTCTGCATTTAATGTAGAGCTTTTTACATGCATGTCAGTGCAAAGCTTTTAATCAAATCAATACTATATCAAATACTATATTTCTTACCAATTATCTTGCTGGGGAATCCATCCCACTGTCTTCACATTCGCTGGCAGATCAGAAGGGGCATCCCCGTCATATTTCACCAGAAACTTTACATTGTCAATCTTACTTAAGGCATCAAAAACTATGTCTTGAAGAACTTTTGGGGAACTGGAGAGACTCAAGTATGAACCGAAACTCAACAGCACGAACCCATTATCTCCAGAAGAATCAACGAATCTTTGAATATTCTAAAAAATTAGAATCGCAATTTTAACAAGTATGACTTTTTGAATTGTTATGTAAAATATAGGTACATAAAACCTCTGGCAAAGGTTTTGTCTCATCGTTGCAATGCATTCCTCCAACATCCACGAATAACGGAGGTAAAGACCTAGGCATGTCAAGGGAATGATGAGTGTACGTCAACACTAAGCTCACGTTCCTCTCTATAGCGTCAAAATTCGGTCGTTCTTTCAATCCTAATGTCTTTTGAACAAGCAACTCTTGTTGAGGATACGTGTCGAAATGTTTCCTCCACGTCCAATCCAGTGGCCTTATTAAGTTGTGCAGTCGTTGAAAAAAGGTCATCTGCTTCGGATAAAAATATTGCATTTCCGGTAAGTTCTCATCTGGAAATCCGTAGCTGTCTGTCATCCATGGGAATATTCCAGTTGGGGAGAAATGAATATGGGGAACTTTGAAATAGTCCACTAGTCCATATCCACAGTCGTTAAACAATGTATCGATCACAATCAAGTCGAATGTGGATTGCTTTATCCAATCTACGTACTCGGGATTGTTCATCAGTGAGATGCATCCTCGTATTCCACTTTCGTAATATTGGTTCCACAATGAACTTGCCAACTTTGGCCCATTTTCCCACCTGAGTTCAGCGAAATTTATGCCTGCTAAACCCAAATCACGGGACAGGTTCGTAGGGACAATGTCAATTATTTTTGAATTGGTACTGTGGGGTTTCTTGAAATGATAAGGGGAAACAAAAGTAATATTGTGTCCTCTGTCAGAAAGAGCTTCTATGAGAGGCCAAATTGCTAACCGATGGCTGTAGCTTGATACTCCCCAGTAGAACAAAATATTGGCACCGAATATAGAATCGAATGAAGAGAGTGCTGCACATAAGCACAAGGTGAACAACTGGAGCTTCATGACAAACAAATACGGTTGATAGAACGGTGGAAACCCTAAAATTGCAATGGTTAGAAATAAAAAATTGAGGATTTCTGTAATAAATGAAAAATAATTGTGTTTAGGGTCCTAGATTAGATCCTGTTGCGAAATGGAAAGACTATTCATAATCACAAGAACTGGACATTGAACACAGATAAACCCGACTCATGATTAAGCATTCGTTGCATTGAATGGTTAATATCATTTATAAAATTAAGGTAAATGTCCTGCTTGACCGCTGACCACTCCATGATGCACGTTTTTCATACTGTCAAAATAAGTAAAAAATATTTCAAGTGCATACATACACATTGCAAATACTTGACGGACCAGTTCTTAGAGTTCAATTTTTAAACTGCTACATTTTTTTCATTTTTCCATAGTATGCAACTTGTGTACAATTCCCATTGAGTCACGAAGTTATTCCAGAATTCGCAGCTAAACTTAGCAATAAATCAGTAACAATGACTTATTTCTTTATTTGCACGGATTCCTGCAAACAGTTTGTGAGTTTATTTTTCCCATTGTTTTATATATCAATATCCATCTGATCTAAACTTGCATGAAACTCTTCGTGCTAAACAGTAAGAACTGAAGCTAGATTGATTCGTTTAAACAGTCCGTTTTATTCCAAGAATTAATTAAACTTAATCTCTAAACTCATGTTTTACCCATTCAGACAGGGTGTAGTGTCGGCGAGTATCTACCTCAAGCTACATGTATAAATAAGCATTGTGAGTATTGTGACTACTAAAATGAAGAATTGTTTTCCCAAAAAAGCACACTTATTTTGTCCACCACTTTAGCTGCTGATAACATGAGTAATGATTAACGAAAACATTACTTACAATAGAAGCGTCTCTTTTTTAATCATGCTTACTGAATTCACTTTGGATCTTTATAATATCCACTTTACAATAATACATATAATAGTAATATTGGATCATTAACATCTCAAAAGTCTTGAAAACTGAAGCACAATGAATGAATTCAAGAAAAATCTAATACCGGCTGGCATAATTATATTACAAATTGCAATACGACTACTAAAAACTTAGATTTTAGTACTTTCTCTCCACCCCTGAAAACAAAAATTACAGAAACTGAAAATATTCAGAAGAAAGTTGGAGAAAGTGATTCGGAATTTCATGTGTTCAACGAAAAAGCATCCAATTGAGTTTTGTTAGTCAAACTTGCTAGATTTTGAGCGTTTCTGCAACCTAGCTCCCGTAATTGAGTTATTAGACTTCCTACACAAGATAAAACACAGTCCCTTGTGTATTAAGTAAATAAGAAGGATTCCAGCTCCACATGTGGCTGCAAACAGGAATCCCCAGACATCCAACGATCGTCTCATGAACCAAGATTCGGATATACGAACCGGTCGCAAGTTGACACTTCCTTTGTGTCGAAGAACATATTCAACCCACCAAACAGCGGTTTCCACTGGCTTAGTAATTCTATCCCGGAAAAGCTTGCTTGTTATGATTGCTTTCTCCTTGAACCTGGGGCAATTAGAACACAAGTACATAATATCATAAATCTGTCGACAGTATCGAGTGACTTACGATGGAGTAAACACAACTTCTCGAATGGCCATTTCTAATTTCTGGCTAGTGAGCCCTGAGAGTTCTAGACGTAGTCCAGTCCCCCTCTCCACAGTTCGCATGGCATTGTAATCTTGTTCTGCGAATAAGGGAATCACTAAAACAGGGACAGCATTGTAAACCGCTTCCTGGGTGCCAAGAAGACCTCCGTGGGAAATAAATGCTTTGATTTTCGGATGAGCTGTGAATAGTAATGTAATAAACATGAGTTTATTATTGTTAACCTTTTACTTTCCTCTCCTCTTATACTTCTTTTATAACTAGATTTTGTGCTACATCCTAATTATACTTTGTACTTCCTTTCATGTTGTTGCAAGATATTTACTTCGACTATAACACAATTTGCACCAAGTAGCAAATGAAATAAAGTGAACTGTACCTTACCAAGAATATCTTTCTGGGGAATCCATCCCACGTTCATTGTATTTTTAGGCAGACCAAACGGTGCATCCCCGTCATATTTCACCAGAAACTTTACATTGTCAATCTTCCTTATGGCATCAAAAAATATACCTTGAAGAACTTTCGGTGCGTTAGAAAGCGAAAGATATGAGCCGAAGCTCAATAGGACGAATCCGTTTTCGTCTGTAGAGTCCACGAATGTACGTATATACTGAAATAATTAACATGCATGACATTTAAATTATTGTTAATGAAAATGTGTCTTACACCTACATCGGGCAAAGGTTTTGTCTCATCATTGCAATGCATTCCTCCAACATTCACGAATAACGGAGGTAAAGACCTCGGCATGTCAAGGGAATGATGAGTGTACGTCAACACTAAGCTCACGTTCCTCTCGATAGCGTCGAAATTCGGCCGTTCTTTCAATCCTAATGTCTTTTGAACAAGCAACTCTTGTTGAGGATACGTGTCGAAATGTTTCCTCCACGTCCAATCCAGTGGCCTTATTAAGTTGTGCAGTCGTTGAAAAAAGGTCATCTGCTTCGGATAAAAATATTGCATTTCCGGTAAGTTCTCATCTGGAAATCCGTAGCTGTCTGTCATCCATGGGAATATTCCAGTTGGGGAGAAATGAATATGGGGAACTTTGAAATAGTCCACTAGTCCATATCCACAGTCGTTAAACAATGTATCGATCACAATCAAGTCGAAGGTGGATTGCTTTATCCAATCTACGTACTCGAGATTGTTCATCAGTGAGATGCATCCTCGTATTCCACTTTCGTAATATTGGTTCCACAGTACGCTTGCAATCTGGGGCCCATGTTCCCACCTGAGTTCAGCGAAATTCATGGCTGCTAAACCCAAATCACGGGACAGGTTTTTAGGAACAATATCAATTATGTTGAATTTGGTATTCTGGGGAGTCTTGGAATGATAAGGTGAGACGAAAGTAACATTGTGTCCTCTGTCAGAAAGAGCTTCTATGAGAGGCCAAACCCCCAACCGATGGCTGATTCCGGAAACTCCCCAGTAGAACAGAATATTGTCACCGAATGTAGAATCAATTGACGAAAACAGCACGAAGTAGGCAATTGAAAACCACTTAGCTTTCATGACTAACAGTTGGATTTATTGCTTGCGTCGAATCGAGTAATGTACTGAATGAGTGAGTTAAATAATAATGAATAAAATCAGAGAAATAATAAAATTATACAGGAAAGAATGAATCTGTTCATAGGAGATCAATATAGTTTATATATTTGGATGTTGGGAACAACCGAGAACCTCGTAATCCTTATCAAGTAAACTATAAGTAAATAATAGAAAAGGACAACATTAAATGACAGTCATGAATAGGTGGTGGTTTTTGAGGAAGGAATGAGAAATTTCATACCTTATCTGAATGCATAATTCTCTTCCTACATGTCTGTTATTACGAAAGTCCATGATAAGTATATATTCTGCATTGACAATTTTAGAAAAAATATCTCGTGTGTAAGTATTCACAGTTCAACTTTTTTCGAGGCCAATCATCAAACAGTTTTTTGCCCAGGTAACTGGTGCATATACGAGGATACGTGATGTCACGCTATCCGTCCGTCTGTCTGATCGCAATTTATCTCAAGACCCACCTGACCGATTGTCACCAAATTTTGTGGGGATGTTGCAAAAGCAAGTCGGACCTCCCGCTCACAATTTGGTGTCGATCGGAGTGCTGTGTGACCCGTGGGGGTCACCCAAATGGGTCAAAACAGCAAAAGCTAACGTTAGTAGAGGCCAAACTAAGCCTGACCTCTCTCCAATTTTTTCACAGTCGCAAGAAATAGTAATTTTAAGCAACTTTGGTATTCGTATAGAAGTTCGAAATCGTTGCAGCAGAGTGTTTAAATGGGGCTTAAAGGTACGAAAATTCGTGTAGCTAACGACAGCAGAGCTTATATGTATGCTTATGCTTATTATTTGTCTTCAGTTACCTGGGCTTAAAGAGACTGCTTGGTGTAGGTTTTTACATATAGAAGGCTCTATGTACGTTCATTTCATTGTATCAGATATATCACTCTGGACAGTCTGGACACGATACACGAACCTAAGCGTGCAATTAATTTCATCACACCTTATACATGTTTGCTTAGACCTATTCAAATTTTAAAAACTTATCTCCTATCTCTCTGCAATATCCATGTTGCATGGAATTTTAGGAGGTAGCATAATGTTTTAATTGTTGTTCATTTTATGGACACAACATTTTATTCTGGGTATCATATTCATAGTTGATTAAGTTCTTGAGAACAAACTTTTTATTTCACTTGTAACTAAATTATCACGTATTTATGCTGAATTCTGACTTAAACTTTTCCACTCAGTTTTTGGGTCGTTCGTGTTTTTGGAACTATCAAGGACATTTATTTCCCTCGGATAAAGGAAGACTGGTAGTTAGCAGATTTTTACTGTGAACAACGAATTGCTTGGCATACATGTTTCTGGAACTCACTCGCAGCCCTTCTGGGTAGGTTTGCTTCGTTCCCTGTGAACAACAAATTATTTTTTGTTCAAAATTAAGTTTTCGACTAACCTGAGTTTTTCTTACCCATGATGGTTGTTTCATTTCGGAACAGAGTAGCCAGATTATCCAAACACAAAATATTTCAACTCCTAATGAAAACGAATAGACAACAATGATTCCCACTGCAAAGTTGTGAACAAGTACCACCGAAATAATGTGCAAGATAAATCGTATTGCAAATATTGCAGACTGTGTGAAAGCATTCAGCTTTAGTTGTATAAGGGAGTCCTGCGAATATTGAGCTGAATTTTAGACCTAAAACATGTAATTCTCTTTCTCACTATACACAAAATCAAATGTTACTTTACCATTCCCAGTACTCCTAAAAGATGAAATCCAAGGAGTATTTTGAAAGAGTATATGATCACGTATGAAGTTAGGGTGGCCATCAGTACTCGATCTACAAAGAGTATTACACAAAAATACACGACTCATTTATTCGAAACCGGCAAAAGTGCTCAGTTTTCAGTGTACAGTATTTATATACTACCTCTGGATGAATTAAGTCCTAAACTACCAACAAAGTCAATCCCAGCTTCTGTCTGAAGACTCGAAAGCATTGCAGCCTTTCCAAGAGAAATGAATTTGAGACCCATGGCATAGGTTGCTATTAAAATCGTACTTAACACCTGCTTACAACAAAATCGAATTACTACAAAGTAACTGTCAACTTTAAACTGTTATTACTATTTGCAAAATCCCGATGATGACTGCTCCAGTGCGATTTGAAAGGCCACAACAAGGTTGACGATAATTTTCACTCATTTTGAATACTAAAACTCCAGACTCTTATGATCAGTCAAGTTAGTTTAGTGGCATTCTTCTACGCACACCTTTAAGCTTTCAGGATTGGCTATTTACATATTCATTACTTTTGTCATTCACAATGATGATAATTTGTTCTATGAGCAATGAACATTCGGCAAAACGTCCTTCATTTCGTAGTTGTCATCCGACTAAATTCTTTATCTTATTTTTTACTCTATAATTTAATTAGCAACATTGTCCCGTTTTGTAGCAGGTGTGACAAGAACGCAGCAAAAGAATATGAGACGAAGGATGATAATTAAGTGACCACAACCAGACAAACTATACGATCAGAAAAATGTACTTGCATTATCATTTAGGAAATTAAGAATCATGTTTTCCAACCAGTTTAAAAATAACAACCGCTATTATTTATTATCTTACTTTATTGTTTCAAGTTCAGCAATACACCATAAAAAGAATATACAAAATATACAGCTTTTCCATTAACATGTCCATTTATTTGTAGCTACATAAACTATTAATGTTTAACTTATTTTATTGTCTATATATAAACATGTTTAATCTAGTTTGAAATCTACTGCTTAATAATAGCATGTTTTGTTAATAAAAAAATAACCTCTGGGAAGTGAAAACAATACAGCGGTAGTCACACAGGGTACAGGAGCATCAATGTCTAATGCATGAAATATACTAATTGACATTTTAAATTCTAAAATTCTAATATTGTAATTGCAATTGCACTGAGCAATGAGCAGCTGATATGTCGATTTCATAAACAGCAAACAAACCGTTTTACGTAGGATGTAAACATTTTAATCCCATCCATACCACAGTATGTCATTTAACAGATCTTTTTAAGAGTAACCAACTTCTGTAACCAGTAATGTTACTGCACATTATCTTATTATTTTTGGGCATTGCTTATTCTAATGAACTATGAACTGTTGTTTATTATCCTTTGTCTCAAATTATGCAAACCTTTACAATAATATTTACACTTATGTGAATTACACGTTCAACTTAAAAATAAGTGAAGACTTAATGCAGTAGCACTCTTCAGTACCACGCAAACAAACCGTAAATGTGTAAATGTAAATTGCATACAAGTCTATGATCTGCAGACCGTTCTCAAAATTAAAACCTTACGCTGATTCCCAAGAAAGTATCAGTACAGCTAGCAACACAACTGGTCTTCAATAAAAATGTCATCCGGATTTACTCAGACCACATCATAGACTAAAGAGAAAAGTCTATGAGACCATTGAGACCACATCAGTTTGTCGTTTTAATATAGTGTCAGCTTTAATAAACTAATGTGTGATTGGTGTAAATGTCTCAAGCTAAAATCTCTCCATTTTTCACTTTGCTCCAGTACGAAGATTCACATCGCAGTACAATTCTGCCGTTTTCATCTACAGTTGTGGACACTTCTGTCGAAGAGGCCTTTTGCAAATTTCGAGTTTGTCTTAGTTTCCTTTTATGTCGACGGAAAGTCTTGGGACAAAGTCTTTCGTACGCTTTGAGAGCACTTGGCCTAGCTGTGCTTAAGATAGAGTTATATAAACCATCGTCATCGAAGTTGATTGATTTAGGTTTCCTTCTCATATTCTGGGGAGATTCATTCTGAGTGTTTCTTGGAACATTAGTGTTCGTTCTGTACAATGCTCGACTAGATCTGACAGGGTGCATTTGTTCGACAGGTCTGTCGAACTTTGGAAACTTAAGTGGAGTTTTCTCATTGATTGCTTGAAGGTTCTTAGTTTGCTCCAAATTCCTGTTCTCAGTCTGTGCTTGTTGGTTTCCTATGAATATCAATCAGAAAGACAATTCGATAGTATTCAGCTTTCAGCCACATTTACAGTCATACTAATCATATTGTTGGATAAAAATTAGTAGTTTGGGCACATCGAATGAGTAGGGGCTATTAAAATGACGCATTATTAGGCTTGAATGACACAAATTACCAACAGTGAGCTTTAAGTAATTACCTTTATTGCTGTTCACCAATCGGTCAAACTTTGAGACGACGCAGCCGATGGGTTCTCCAATAAGGGCAGCCTCTCTGCTTTCCACAAGCCGATTGGTTTGTCCTTCCCCTATTATTACGAACGAATCGACAGTTTGTTAATCCATCAGTACCCTAAATCGAAAATTAAAAGAAAGACAAACATACGTTGAAGATGAGATGGAGCAAGCCCTAATTTACACAAGAATTCAGTCTGACTCTTTAATGAAGTTCCATCTCCACGTGGATTTAAAACCCTCTGGGGCAACGTCTTTTTGTTAAAATCGACTTTCTTCCTTGACCGTTTTCTTCGAAAACATCGGTTTTCCACAATATGGGCCATGAGACCTCGCATGTTGAATGACAACAATCGAGAATTGCATTTAAGACATTTCCACTGCTCAAAGCTATACCTTTTGCATATATCCCTGTGATTCCGTTTGTTGTGATCATGAACCGCTGTAAAATAATTTATTGCCTCAATTGTCTTCCCAATTAAAACTAAAGGCTAAAAGTAAAGAATTGGCTCTTCAAATAATTAATGAATAAAGCAATTAATTTGCAAGTAAATACATGTATGCCGTACCGTGTAGACTCTTAAACTTTCTCTTCGGACAAAAGTAACAAGAGAATGGTATAATTTTATGACCGGGCAACGGAACCGATGGCTCCCGTCCACTAATTGCTTGAGAATTGTTCAATAAAAACATGTAACGGGAAGTTTGTGGAATTAAAGGCTCGTAATCGTCATCACTCTCAGCATCAGATATCCCACTTTCTCCAAGCGAAGCCATTTTCTGCAAAGCAATTCCGTATTAATTGTATATTTTACATAATATCCTATTATTTTCCATCTATCTGATGATAGAAAAAATGCATATTATTCTCACAAAGTCTAAAAAGTTCACAATGGAAACGAATATGCTGATGGAGCAATAGCAATGAAGATTAATTTTCGACTGTGAACAAGTGGGACTGTCAAATAGAAAAGTTTGGGTTATGCTAGTGAAGTTCATCCTCTCCTCTTCCAAATTATGGGAGTATATTTCTCACACTCAAACATTCTTATCCCAACAAGAGCCCTTCGTCCAAACAAAATACCATTTCACATCTAGGGTCAATATTTACGAAGAAGATGACTAATTCTGAGCTTGTAAATCATTAAAAAGGTTGTAAAATCTACAATCGGTTCCATGACTGGAAGGCTCCAATTCAAAAGTCTAAATATGAATATGATTAGGACTGTGATATGATCGTGAAGAAAAAAAGTAAAAACTGTCTCGGGTGAAGCTCAACGTGTCCACTGACGAATGGATTGCGTCGTTGTTACTTCAGAAATATGAGAATTATGTTTACTGCTCTACTAGTACCAAAAATTACGCAACAGAATTCTTTAGAATGTGTACTTAAATTTTTTATGTACTTCTGTTTTGTGAAAATATCTACTTTCAATGTATTACGACTTCTGTGAAATTGAGCCTGTTTTTGAACTTTGACTTATGTTGTTTAGTCTTTAGCCTTATCTGAACATTGAACATGAAGTTGCTATAAGGGTCACTACTGAATTTACAGTTCCATTATTACCCATTATTATACGGTAATCATATTCATCTTCTTATGCAGAAACGGATCGTTTCATTGAGAAGAAACATAAAAAATATTCTGTAATTACCTTTGTAGCTATCAATGTCCAGAACACTTTCACCACTGCACACCTGTCCAAGTTTGGCCTGTAGGTTTAGAAACTTATGAATAACGCTGTAATTAAAACAAGCCTGTTTGCTCGTCGAACTTAATTATTCATGTCACAAGCCTAAATAACAAGCTTGCTTCACACGTGCACTCTTCTAATTTAGGATGCCCCAGAAGCCCACAAATACGATTTAGAAGTCCCGAAGCACAATCTTAGGTTGTAATGAAATGCCTAACCATATTTCAGATAACTATATAAGACTACCCAGTCCAAAAAATTCTGGTAAAGCTACAAGTCTACCCTGAAGTACTTTATCTGTGTTTATTCTGTAAAATCTATTTTCTAGTTACATCATCGCGTGTTAAAGTACTCCTTGTTATCTTAAAGGGAAACGGGTATCGTGTGGCTATGCATAGGTTCTCGCGATGCAACTGAACAGTATTTGTCTCGTAAATGACATTTTCTGAAGTTGGACGGTTGATAATAACACGAACTGTTTCAGTAATACGCATGCATAACCCTCAACTCATAATCAGTTATATGAACAATGAATGTGGATGCATATAAGTATCATAAGACTATTTGGTGTACACACGTGTGTATTGAGACGTTTGTTCAGTTGAAATCAATTTATATTTTAAGCACATACCTATTAAGCATTACTTTGTAATAATAAATATACAAAAGGAAAAGCATCGGAATAAATATTTATTTAGACACAACTACAACACAACAGCCCCCAGAATAAAGCTTTTATAAAGTAAGGGCAGCTGTACTTCCCCCTATCACTTATACCCCTACTAGAGCTGCCATAACTTCCTTTTTATAAAGAACCCGAAAAGGGTCTATCCTGATCTGTGTTAATAAATTCCATGAGGACTTATATATTAACATGTTTGTGAGTGTGAACGTGAAGTGAACATATCTCATTGTCTCATTCGCTGTTCTTTATAACAAACTGCGAACTAT
>JAQGAB010000990.1:0-19789 GCA_034696565.1 Isotomurus graminis
CATGATTTTACTCCACGACAGACTAACGAGGATTCCTCAATTCTCAAGTTCAGTTCACCAGATGAACTCAGCCGTTGCCCTGTCGTACATTACTCATCTGCGTACAAGAAAAAGTCAATTATCCAATTAATTGATTAATAATGTAAATGTGTTCTGATTGTTTCACGCAGAGAGATGTGTGTGTGTGTGTGGCTGTTCCAGAGGGTGGGGGATGTGCAGACGGAAACTATTCAAAGCAGAGCGTTCACCTCCAAACAAAACGGTTAAATGACAAAGTACGAATAATCCATTGACTCATGCGATGTTAATGAAGGAGCGATGACAATTATGATTTGCAAACGTTACAGACTCCATATAAAAGTAGAGAAGAAACCGTTGTCATCATTCACTTCTCTCGGAGTAGCTGACAATCCACAAAGTACTTAAGCGATCAACTTCTGTGTCTTCACGGGGATTCAATGGAGAGCAAGCATTGCATCGTTCTGGCCATCCTTTTGGGATGTGCTGCAAGTGTAAGGACTAATTGTAAATCAAACAAAGACTGACTCATTCTTGAGATTCATTCGTCTTCAGGGTTTGGCGAAACCTCAGGAACCTACGACGGCCCCGGCGACCGCAGTTCCAGACGAAAAGGTCCGTGATGCCCAACAGGCTTTGGAAGGAGCTACCACAACCCTCCAGAACAACTTGATCAACGCTCTGGGATCCTTGGCCAACGCTAGTGCCGTTGCAGGACAGAATGTCTCCCGAGCAGCAGCCACGATGATCCGAGGACTGGTAACCAACTCCTTCTCCCTCGGAGGAGTTGTTGCCTACATGCCACGACTTATCTTCATGGACGGTCCTACTCAATTCATCGAGACCCTTAGGCTCATCAGAAGCAATCAGATCCGCCTTCCCAACGACATGAACAGCGCTATCGACACTCTCCTCGTCTTCGCTGGACAAGTCAGAGACTCTGGAATCAGCGAAAACTTCTCTCCACTCGTCACATTCTTCCCTAACATCTTCGCCGGAGTTGGGGACTTCCTCACCACCCTCATTGACAGCGTGTTCACCTTCATCGCTCCTGTTAACTAAATGGGACAGATCCAAATCTAAATTATGCTTCCATTTGCCTGTATTGCATAACCTGCAATCAATAAATTACCTTTGGTACTTATGCTTAATCATCTTCTACATTCTTTCATTCATTCTAGAGTTACTATAAACTTTGTTCGTCAATCACCGATGGTTTATGAAAATTCTAATTCATCGTTGAACTTTTAGAAGATCCCTATAAGCAAAAATTATTTGCAAATGCCACAAACTGTTCGGTAGAAGTCTATAAATCCACCAGGGCAGCTTCAGACAGACTAATAAGTGTGGAACATTTTGGACGAAAAGTAAGTGAAGGAGTCTGTTTAGTGATCCACGAGTGAGTACATAAAATCGATCTTTTATTTTCCGATAACTGCACGACAGGAATACGCCTGAACAGTCTTCCCAAGGAAATAATAATGTTTATTGCAAAATCAAACATTTAACTCTCACATGCAATTTAGATATATTTATCCGGTTGAACATAAATACGCTCTGAGGAGGTATGATTAATATTAGCCTTGATACTACGTTAGTCCTTATAATCATTACGGCAGACTTTAAAATGCTACGTCTCATAAGAAGACTTCCCATTGATGTTAATCGGAGCTGTTCTAGGCATAGGTGTGGTGGTAGGCGAAGAACCGTTATCCATACACGATTTTGATGGTTTTGATTTGTCTTTTGACGTGGTAACGACACTTCCATTACTTGAAGCTGAAGTAGTGGTTCTGGTGGCAGGATCGATCGCTGACTTAGAATGCCACTGCTGTTGGTGCGATCTGTGTGTTCGAGGTAGGTCTTCAGATAATCTTCGGTGTGATAAGGACACATTTCCAATGGCAGGGATGATGTCGGAAATAGTTCCTCGATGAACACCATTTGGCTTGTTCCTATGATCATCCAAGTGGTGGTTGGTACAGCTGTTTCCGTTATGAAAAGATGTTGGAGCATTCAGTCCGTGACAGTGGAAAGACGGGGCTAGTCGTTCATGGCAAGAATTGCACACACGCACATCAAACAGTTGTTCCGATGGAAGAGTAACAGTATTTTCCGAACTATTCAAAGAAATAACAAAGTTAGCATTACAAACCAAATGGTAAGAACGTAGACATCCCAAGATTGCTACATAAATGACTAACGACGATTCTGATTTGCTCAAAAGTCATAAATACTCACCAGTCTGCGCAGAAGATTTTGCCACACATTCTGCAATGGTGCTTCCTACAAAACAATAGAAAATTTAATCACGTTATCCATAATGAGTTATAAGACTATATGAAAACTCCATTCTTGGTTTTAAGTTTGCAAATATGCTACAAGCCTTAAGTAATTGCACAAAACAACTAAAGACAATTCTAAAGAAAGAATTCGCCATTGAGAAACTTTGAAAACTAATAACACGACTGAAAATTTACAGACTCACTGATGTCTCTACAATTAAACTTACCGTCGTCCAAGCCAGAACAACTGACAACATCCCATACAATGTGTGGCTGCATAATCAGGAACCCACAATGGTGGACGAGTATCCTTTTCCTCTACGGCTTCCCACGACTTTTCTGACCCATGAGACTCGTGGCCCACGGAGTGGTTTTCCACAGAATCCGCCACAGACGCCTTAAATGAAAACAATTGATAACTTAGAGATAATTAAGGTATTTTAGAAAGTTTAACAGTTTACCGTATCATCAGGTCTGTCCGTCATATGAGTACACTTGTGGCACACTTGCTTCATGAGTGCATCCCTTGTCATCTGCAGTTCTCTTTGCAGAGTTTCGATCTGTCCCTGTAAACAAGCAATATATTGTAAACGAGTCTTTGCATCTTTGCATCGTGGCAAACAAACAACATACTTTGTAATTCGAAATTATGCTGTGAAGTCTGCTTTGAACTTCATCATGCAGAGGAGCAAGCCCATCCACATCATAGGGTGACTTAGTGGAGGAAGACGGATTATTGCCCTGCTGAGGGTACATCGCTTCAGGTTGCCATTTTTCTTGCTGAAAACAAGGTTTGCTTGAAGTTTCTTCAGGAGTGGCTGGAACTCCAGTTGATGGGGTTCGCGAATGCAGAGGAGTGTTGTAACTGGAGAATTTACTTCCATAACCAGAGGAAGAAGCGTTTGTCCCGGTAGACGTTGGTACTGGCACAACTTGAACACCATTAGTGCTGTTGGTGCTGGTGGAACCCGAGGTAGACGCGTTCACGGCATCCCCCAGCAGTAACTTTCTACTAGTTTCACACACTTCACATGTTCCCTCATCACCCTCTACCCACCTCGAGGGATTCTCAGGGTCCTTTGTAGCTTCAGTGAGTTCTACGACTAAACTATTCTCACTCTCAGTCTTTTCTCTAGCCATTGGGCTTCGACTCCTGTTGGATGTATTACTGCTTTCTGCTACTATCGTGCTGTCAGTCTTGTTTGGAAGTTCACTTCCTAAGGTTTTAAGTTGATTTGAGGAGTCAGTCATAACGCCTAGCTCAGCTACTAACGTATCCGTCGAGCTTTCAATTGATTTCAAAATGTTAACAGTCGCTTCAGACTTTCCATCAGAGTTTGTTTCCGTGTCTTCGTTTTCAGAAATATCTTCTCCCTCTAAGTTTCCGTTTCCTAAATTCTTATCGATTCCTTTACTATCTTCATTGACGTCTTCTGATGCGGAGTTTAACAGTTTCTCAGCATGAGGTTCAAACCGTATTTCTATTTCGTCTAAGTCAGCACCTAAAAAACTACAGATAACACGAATGAATAAATTACAGTTTACAAGTAAAGCAATTATAAAATCAAGATCGATAAAGCCATTAAATTTACCTATCTGAAAGATTGGGGTCACTCTGTCGCCTGTGTAAACCGGCAAGGTGTGCCGTATGAATGTTCTCACAAGAAGATGACCGACCTTTAGACTTTTCATGAGACTTGCCAGATGACATGTCAGTGGTCTCAAAATCCGCAGCAACTGAAGGAGCGGGGGAAGATTCTTGACTTGGATTCATGACCTCAGCCAAAAATGGTTGGGGATTATCGTAACCCATGAATACTTGAGTCCACAGGCTTAACTCTCGTACTTCATAACAAGGCCATAATACTTTATCACAACTGGTGTAAAGATTATTTCGAAACTTTTCGTAGTTCGAAGGAGCACGTAAAAACCTCCAAATAGAGTGTGTCGACTTTTCTATTCCATGTTTTTGCCTTTCCTTTGCTGTATTACACAGAAAAGTTCCAAACAAATTGGAATAAGTGTGTTGAGCAAGCTTAACCTGAAATAAACACATTCATATTTTCCATGTTCAATGCAACAGTTTTCATCAATATGACTTTCAAGCACAAACTGTAGTATTCCTTACCAAAAATGACAAGTTAAATTCAAACGCAGTAGGAAACTGTCGAATCAACTGGTGAAGACAATCGAGCCATTGGAGGAATACAGGACACCTTTCGTTGGTGTCGTCTGATCCTACGCCTTGTCCACATCTGTCTGCAAACTTGTGTCCAAAATCAAGCCATTCCCGTTCCACGAGGACTTGAAATCCCTACAAAAACCATGAAGGAACATTGGAAATTAGTTTTAAAATCATAGGTAAACTCACAAAGAGTGATAAATTTACCTCTAAGCTCCTATAATACGGATCGAGCAAAATCTCCGCCAGCGCTACGATCTGTGGCGTTCTGTCCCAACCATCAGAGCAGTGAACCATAACAGGACGTCCCTCATTCTCAATAGCAGTAGCAACTGTTATTGCAGCTTTCATGAGCCCAGACATGTGCTGAAGCCATTTGCAGTTTTCCAATAGACTGTACCAGCTGCAACAAGACAAAGATTAAACTTAAACGTACAGTACTTTTAAACATTCCATGATTTAACTGCATGAGAATGTAAATTACTTGGTTTGATCGGTAGGGTGAGCACAAAGCTGACGAACATTAATAAAGCTCTTCCTAATGGAATGTATGTTGGCTAGGCTCATGAACTGAATTTCACAATTCGTGTAATACTCCAGGCATTCACACCCGCCTCCTCTAGCTCTATTAGCGACAGCTGTGGTATACGATCTCGCGTCCAGGATCAGGAGTTTCTGCCAAAAGATAAGCCAATGTTAAGTGATTTCATCAACTTGTATAAAAACAATTATGACATCAACAAGAGTTAGGAAAGGGACGAATCAAGATTCATACCTTGAGATTAGGAGGATCAGGTACAACTTCTATGGAAGACAAGGAGCCACACGGAGCAGCTGGTAAGGATGACGAAGAGTCGTATGAACCGGCTCCAGGACTATCTGGGATTTCAATCCGTTCTGTTCTACTCCCTGACTCAGCAGCAAGCGATTTTCCATTGTCAGCACACGCAAGAACAATACTCTGCACTAATTCTTCGTCTTCATTTGACCGCCAACCGAACCATCCAACTTCCGGTTGACTACAGCGACTTATCACAGCTCCGTTTCCCTTGTGCCTGAAAGACAAATTCATTAATTGACACATGACATAAAACAGTACTTTCTTTTCTCACTTTCATCCCTTCTTTAATTAATACTAATAAACATGCAATGATTGATTACCTCCAAACCACAGCAGGGAACCGTCTAGCACTTCTAAAGGACGACACTTGTTCCAATTTCTTTTTGTCCATAACACAAGGCACAATAATATACCTTGGATATGAATTACACAACTCGAAGTCTTTGTTCTCCTTCGAAACTCTCCATGGGCCATGGATATTGAATTCCATTCTCTTAATTTCTGCGTCAAATCGCTCTTCAGGAGTAGGAAACGGTGGCAGTTCCCAACCCAACTGAGCTTTAACTTCCTCGCTAACATCTTTTGTCATTTGATAAAATGAAAATGCAAATGCTTCCTCCATTTTCTTCGGCGGAGAAATCGCTCCTTGAATACGCCTCATCATCTCAAGAGCAGCTTCATTGTTAGGAAACGTGCATTTGATTGACCTTGCATCTTTGCAGTTCAGATGTACAAAGAAAATGTCTCGACATTCAACCTGTTCAACCAATCCGAGTGGAAGATTGAACGTGTTTTCTTTAGTTTGAAGAAACAATCTGTAGTTCGTAAGAGCTAAAGTTCCATCAGATATTTCAGCTTTATGTTCCAAAACTTCCCCACATATCAATGTGAAAGGTAACCCCAACTGCTGTACTGATGATGTGTGTTGCTGATTGTTTGCAGACGATGGCAGCTGAAGAATGTAACTGTCTTGTTCAAAACTACTTCCATACAATGAAACAGAGGTTAAGTTAAGTGGAGGTGAATCCGTTGGCAGACCGGTTCCTAGAAG
The DNA here is from genome assembly GCA_034696565.1 of Isotomurus graminis. NCBI lineage: Eukaryota > Metazoa > Arthropoda > Collembola > Entomobryomorpha > Isotomidae > Isotomurus > Isotomurus graminis. The sequence goes on from JAQGAB010000990.1 coordinate 6,378, forward strand.
GAAGCTGGAAGAAGATGAGGTGCTGGGTTCTGGAGGAACTGAGGATAACCCATTTCCAATTGCGTGTTTCATCACATCTACATTATTGTGATTTTGGTTGGCGTTATGATGGGCTCCATACGATTCAGTCAGTTTGAAAGATGATGCGGAGCTCATTGAAGAAATTCCATCTGGAGCACTGGGTTCTTCACTGTTCGTCATAGTAAAAACTTCTGAGATGCACTTAGTTTTACAAGGGAGTCAAGCTCACTTATCCCAAAAACTGTTGCACTACTTACTTATCTCTGTTCATGATTTTTAAACTTGGATAAAGTCTGTCATAAGTATTTTTGGGCTTCAAATATTACGCAACGTATCTTGCTCTCCAGTTGTGTGTGTCAGACTGAAGATGAATGAACACTAAGCCCTGAAATGTAAGAAAAACACACTGAATGAATTAATAGTACATACACAAATCCTACAAACTTCAAACAGTTCGAATCTTAAGCACATCCTACTTTTTGGTCTGACATACTCATTACTCAATATCTTTATCTGGAGCTAACATTTCTTGTTGCAATTTATATCAAGCTGAGACTTTGTACAGTGCAACTCATCCCTCCTGCTTGTCATGCTACTTATCTCGAGTCTTTAAATTTTTTATTTGTAAGATCCACTCTTACTATTCAGTTCTTGGAACCAAAAACACTAAGGTCATTGGAACCTTCAACTCTACATCATTGCCTAAATGCACAAGTGACTTTTTCCTACAGCTTCACTCCGTTAAGACATCCTTCCTTCTAAATCACTCTGGAAGCTCAACCCAGTTTCGACTAGGATACTTCCATCCGCTAAGCAGACAAGTGAGACTTTACATGGTTTTCCTCATAGTCATTTAATGACTTATTAGACAATGTTACAGATGGTTCTTCAAAACTGTCTCAAAGAAAACACGCTGCCATGAGGAAAACAAATAATATTTCCCTACCAGACGCTTCATCCCAGTAAACAAATAATAATGCAATCTTTCTCTCACAGTAGAGTGATTTCCTGCTTTTGCTGTGAATGCAGTCATTCATCATGTCGAATAAGAAAACACATTTTTCATTAAATCCAGTCCAGTCTATTGTCTATAAAGAGGTTATTTCACAACTCTAGACATGTTCCTCCAGTGTTACGCTACGATTTCTTGTTGATCAACCTTCCAAGCAGTTATTGTTGGAGTAAGAAGTAGCTGTAGTAACAACCTTGAGTACCTACCTACGTGCACAAAACCGTCGTACTTTGCCAACATAATAATAAATATCAATGCCATATTGCTATACTGCACAAGCAAATCCAGTGAAGAGTCCGTCCACATGAATATTTGGTAACATACATCAGCATACAGTGGCAGCCCGAACTTGCCATTCATGCAAGACACCACCACATTATTCAAGAAATTAAAAAGCGACTCATTTGTGTGTCAGTGACTGAACAAAGTTCTTTCAACACTTTAAGGTTACACACTGACTGTAGATGAATTCCTAAGGACTCACTAAACGGTACAGGTTATAATCATCCTTCACGAATGGAATTACAACTACTTCATATCTTTTTACGTATCTTGGCAATTCACACTTTTAACTACAAGAACTTGAACCTGCTAAACGAGCTTTGAAGTGCCTGCAATATACACTTCAGATTACTTCATAGACTAAAGAATAGATTACTTCATCAAACAATGTCCAGGACTGGATAATTATAGCAACCAGCTGTCGCAAACCTACACACAGTCTCTCAATAGAGATTGCAAAATCAAAGTTGTTCACCATGGACAAGTTCACGAATTCATTGTTTCACTAAATTGAATGCAGGTGCAGCAGTAGACATAAAAACAGAATACTTCAGTTAGTCTCGGCATAATCACTATGTATACTGTCACTGTAGAATTAAGACTGATAAATTCTACTACTACCACAGGCTACAGATCCTTCTGCAACATTAATGATCAAATAAAAGTTTAGGGGAAAAAGGCAAGGACTCTCTAAATTAAATTAGTTGAAATGGCTTCATTAAGGGCAATTAGTTTCTGAGACGAGATAGAAGTTCTCATAAGACCATTATCATTGGGAAATAATGGAATCCACAACTGAAATGTGAGTCGGAACTTAATGAAGTAAAGTCTTTACCTCTCATTAACTACACAAACCCTTATGCTGACAACGGGGACATATTATTTTACTACCATATTAAAACACACAAGAGGATTCATGAGATTTGTACAATAAAATAAACCAAGTTTACAAGTTCCAAGTACCAACCATTCAACATGGCAAGATTCCTGGAATAAATAGAAATATACACTCTTGATAGGTAATCAGAGTCAACACCACATGCATCAAAAACATGAGGATGTAAATGACATTCATTTTTCACTGCACATCAGCATCACAATAAGTTCTGATGCATGAGTACAATGAAAGAAGGCTATCACTACAGTTTACTATCATCAGTCTGAGCTTGAAACAGGAGAAAGAAAAAAGTGCATATTGGTACTCCTCTTCAGATTCAAACATCAAACTTCTCATTAATATTCAACGCAGTCAATGATTCAATATTTTCATCAAGACTGAACAATTGCATGAACACTATGAAATGCCACACATCATGCCCCCATAGAGATTTGAATAAACAGATAGAGCAAACACAAGTGGTGGTGGTGTAAGAGCCTTATTGCGTACGAATACACGTATCGGTGTTTTCAGCCAAGCATGTCGCGCATATTATAACCCTCACATCTAGCAAAACTAATGGTAATCATCATGAGGATACCACACAACAACACATTACTAAAATCTTGGAGTAAGAATTCGTGTTTTGTTTTCCGTTAATTCCTGTCCGATCTCTTAACAGAAGAACGAACAAATTCAGGGTCAGGGAGACGAGTGAGCAAATAGCTCTGGCAGAAAGTAAGCAGAAACCTCAGATATGTCCAACTTTGGGACAATTAGAGAATATAAAATTACAATGTCCTAACCGGTTACCGGTGCCGGTGGTATTGTTCCCTGTGCCCTGAAAACTGTCATAGTCCGGTTTTGTGAACTTCTCAGATGCCTTCATTGAAGAACTGGGCAGGTTATTTTGAGATAGTCCGTGGAAAATAATAAAAACCTAACAACCAAAGACTCGAATCGCATCACGTACTCTCAGATTGTGTTTTGAGCCAACTCTCTCCATTGACCTAATAATCGTTGGTCCCACACGTAAACAACTGCTACTTAAAACACAACCGAGGCCTTTCTCAGAACATAAATTTACTAGACTAATCTGATACTACTACGAGTCATGCACTCACTAAAAGCCAGATTTTATTTCAGATCATCTTCTCACAGATATTATTGATAATTTAGTTCCTACACATTCTTTATTGCTTCACTCCAAATTAAAGAGAAATGCACCTTGTGACGCAGAAGACGTCACGCAAATCAAAACATGCATGAGTTGTGATTATACGAAAGAGTCAACCACTATATAGCCACTTCTTCCTTTTATAAATATTTAGATCACAAACAAACATCTTTAAAAGCACATGAACGGAACGAAACCAGAGCTTAATGGGTGATGGATACTTACAAACTACCAAAGTACAACAACGAGATAACTTTAAAACCTCAGAACTTGTAATCAATGACATTCAACAACTCTTTATGACTCATGTGATGTCAATTTTTCCTCTGTTTGTACACTACGATAAGAATTTCTTGGAATAGCGTCTACGACAACGAAAACCTTGTTCTACTTCATTAAGAACAATTATTATTATAAAACTAGTATTGACATTTGTTCACAGATAGCACAAATGACACATTTCAACAGAATCTTACCCTAGCAAGTCAACAGTACAAAGAAATTACCATGTAGGGTAAATTCCAAATGTACAACCGCAAATACATTCCTCCTTCACTACAACCAGAATTCGTGTACACCACCACTGACACGAACACATTTAAACTAATGTTACTATACTCACTATTATCGGTTCGAAGGCAACACAAAACCACTACACTAATTGATTTAACGCACACAAGAAATATCAGCACGTTATTTTAGTGATTACAAAGCCATTTCTTGATACAAAATGAATGAGAATCGCACCCACCACACATTATGCAACAGTATTTCCATTAACCATCTCATTCCACTACCACACATTACAATTTCATAAAAGATAGATTAATTCTGTTTTCCCATCCTCCCATTTCCCACTGTTGAATGTCGATATAACGATCCACTTTCATGTCAAGTCAGTAAAGCTACACTTTTGCTTCAAATGCTCCTCATGAACAGTTGGATACCACATTGCCTCAATATTTCCCTTTCAAAGAGAACAAAAGTTGTGAGATCAAGTTCGAGAGATTCAAATCACAACGAATGTAAATGAATGCAATTTTACATCTTCTACTTAACATGCGAATAAAAACAACAGCTACCTTGGGAGTCAACAGTTATTATTGGAAATACTTTAAGCTATTCTTGAGCCACATATCGTTGCATTCGCATTCGTGGCTAATGCTTGAAGTGATGATAACAATCAAACGCGAGGTTTTGCACGAGCCGGATACTTCTCTGATTTGCTCCGAATTTCCATCGATTATTTTCTCATTCATCTTAATTTTACGTAATACAAGTAAGTCAGGGACAAGTTGAGTAAACCCCATTTTGTTTTCGTAGGCAACGACATCCTGGATATTTTCGAAAACCCGGTATCAGCATGAGTGATACTTGCACGCAGAATATACAAGCCAAATCTCTCATTTCTGTACACACAAAAATTGACTACATGACTTAATAGACAAAACATTCACTAATCTTGGCTCTAATCAATATGCTCAAGAACTCTCTACCAGAACAGAACTATTTCCCATCAATTCTAATCCAAAACTTTTATTGTTGGCATACCGGTGGCATGCGGTTTTGTGCCACAGCGTGCCCAGCACTTACTTCGTTCACATATGGGTACAAAAGCCTATTTGACCTACTTTGCTCTATTCACTACATATAAAAGCTCGACAAGCTCACATCATCACCCACATTTCTTTATCGATTGAGTCTATAAGCTTTTACGCAGCTTTCTCGCACAGTATTCCACCGGTTTAAAAATGTCGTGAAATTAACAACAGCCGTTCCTCTATCTTCTCTCCTTAAAAAATGAGCTGTGATTATCTACTTCCAGCACAAGTTCTAAAAGTTTTGGTGCAAAACTAATGCCAGGTTTCTTCTTCATTACGCTCAAGATCAATACTTCGCTCTAAAAGCGTACAAGTACACAAACTGACATCATTCTACAGCAGCAGAGTATATATTGTGTAAGATCAATATTAAATCATGGTTGAGTAAACTGTCAGCTAAACGATAGAAGATTTAAGGTTTGAAGGATTCATAATCCATTAAGTCTGTCGTATTGCTAGCACCTGAGACAAGACTAATCTGAAGTATTAAGCTTCGTTTGTCTAATAAGCTATTATATGAAATAGAAACAAAACTTTTTATAAGTTGAACGAATATCTCTGCATCTCAAGATTCATTCACTTCACCTTGAAACTTTTCCACTGCAGATTTCTACTTATCTTATTAGAATTGCAAAGACGCTTAGATTTTCATCTGAACTGGAGTTTCAATAGACCAATTCCTTATAAATAACAACTGCACCTGGAAGAACATGTATTTAGAATGCAAACTACACAAGTAATCATCTTTAGAAACAACTTCTGTCCCACAAAGATCCAAAAATATCTTAAATTAAAGCTTGAAACATGTCATGTTTTATCAAATCGATACCTAAGAATAAATATCTGCAGAAATAGAAAACACTAGTCAAGGTGGACCAGTTTTTAGCTCTTATTAACCTTTCTTTCTTCAGACATGACAGACATTCAACCATCTGATACGGATCTTGCTCCATCCATAATCTCAGCTTAATCAAAATCCAATAAAAATATTATTTCCCTTACACACAAACAACAGACACAAGCTGGACGGTTACAAACTTTGTCCTCAGGGAACAGCTGACATGAAAATACCTAAACTAGAAGAGAAGAGCAATTTACATATTTTTAAAAGCTGTCTACAGCGAAAAATAATCATTCAAAACCGCATAACATTCCTCCTCAGAGGATTGCACTATCCTTTTCCCAAATTAAAACAGAACTTGCCTATAAATCAGCTACCATTGCTAGAAGCAGATTATCTTCTCCAGTTACTTTCTCACAAAATAGTATTTAGTTATATTTGCTTTATTCTGAGTACCTAATAGTGAAATCTGATTCTTTTTTGTTATCAAACATTAAACTGGTACATCAGCTATTCGTAGGAAGGAAGAAGAAGTGCGGAGGAGGTTTTATGTTGGACATACATAAATGGAAGGATTGCAGATCACATTTCTCTGATGACCTTATGTTCTCTCTCATGGAAAAATCCACAACGCCTTCAGAAAGTTCATTACTCGAGAATCCAGAGTTGCATATTCATTCGAAATAAAGTGCACAAATATTTTGACTTACACATATGATGAATTAATTATGAACGCCAGATCTTCATTTTTTCATACTGCATATGAAACAACAATCTTGTAATGAAACAAATCCTTATTTTATAGTTCTACCATGATAACAAAACATCATCATCATTCACTCATCTCCTTCAAGTACTTTGAAGACATGTACTAATCTTGTGAAATTTAAAACTCCTGTTGTTCCTAAAGAATTTGAAGTTGCGGTGGTCTTCATGCGTTTAAAGCCTAAGATTCTTTATTAAAAGAACTACTGGAGTTCATCCAAAGAGAAAGTGTCATACTAAAATCATTGAACTATGGTATTTTATGCCTTGGCCTACGATAGACATCTCATTCGGTTACACATCCTACATCCACCATTATTAGTTTGATTGCAGGTAAAAAACACACTCTGAGTGATAAACTCAAGTTCCTGATGGTGATAATGGCTTATTATGCCCCGCTATAAATACATTTTTATCGACTTCTAGACAGGATATCTTCGGTATACATAGACAGAGGTGTCCATACTACCTGACTACGTATGTCAACCGACAAATGTATTGTATGTTTGTTTTGCTAACAGTTTTGTACTGCAAAACAATAAACATTACAATTACCCTGTAGTTTGCTTTGACGACAAAAAGAGTAATCACTCTTTCGTCGCATTTACTGTGTAGTAAACCTGAGGTGCTTTGTTTGACAATAATACTTATCAGCATCACCAAGCTTATCTGAAATTGTTATGATGAACACCACCGATTTTATCTTCACCTTGACCAGACCATTGAATTACTCTGTAAACTGTAACCCTACAAAGTTGATGACTGTGGTAAACTCTTTCACTGGGTATTCTCACGGTCTCTTCTTCCATCACACAAAGTTTAATCATTTTTACAACTGATTCGCAACCCAAAAGATATCGCACTGTTTTATCAATACCAGTTTGCTATCTTAATTGTATATTAATTGGCTTGGACGTAGAACAACAAACCGTATCACTAGCAATTAAACTATGAAACAATGTAGGGACAACTGGACAACAAAGACTTACTGGTCAATGGATGCTCAATCACTCTCATCACAGATCACATAAAATCCTTCACATTTACTTACATTATACTTGTATGCTTGCATTAAAAAGCAATAAGAACCGATCGTCATAAAACTGCTACACTTTTGTTACTAGGAACAACTTGTATTTTATTATTCGTCTAGGAGACAATTAGTAAAAACCGCATACACGTAATGTGCAAAACTTTAACCCTGCGGTCATTAATTGCATTCCAATGAATATTGTAGTGACAAGATACAAAAATCCCCCTGGCACCTACTACCATTATACTATCAGAAAATAGTGAGTCTAATTATACAAAAATATGAAACAGTCTACAAACTCATTTTTCTAAGCACCCATGCATTTCCGTTGAACGACTGTAAGCGACACGACATGAAAGATGTTCTTGTCTTTTCGTCACTTTAAGGTTGGCTACATCTCAAAACAAAATCCGCTTGTTCTTTTATGCCATGCAAGACAAGAACATTAAAGCTAATACACAACCACTACAGAGATTCTTTCTTTTGTTCCATTCCTTGAAGCTTAAAATCATTAACCTCATGAAATGCACTCTGAATAAAGTACCATTCGCATTTCGCATTCACTCCTAGAAAATATAAATGCCACAAAGTTACCAACACTGATTTTCTATAACTTCAGCCGATGCTACGGAATTTGGTATGTTGATTAGTGCAATTAAATGACATCATGTGCAACCAATTTCTTGTGACGATACCTTCTAGTTATTTAATCAAATAAGTGGACCTTGCACCACAAATAAGATAAATCCCTCAAAAAATGCCTTGCAACCTGCAAGTTCAGCAGAAGTAGAAAATCTCTAACTAAGCCAATTAAGATTACTGTGGAACACAACGATGCAGCGGTCTTTTTCCCTTCGGTCTTTGCTAACCCATAAATTACAAAGTAATAAACTATCATCCCAGAAACAGCAGTGAGTTCATAAAGAATGGGGAAAATGCCGAAAGCAATTTCCGAGCATTCACTGAAATGTGACGTGCGAGTCCGCATTGCATAAATCGGACTAAATAGCTGCGAGATGAACTAAACCTACAACATTTTAGGATTCATACATTCTACAGTAAAACCTCGTCCATCCATAATTTAATAGACTGGTAGCAGTACTACAAAACCTATTTCGTTGCAAGATCCGCTTGTATTCATTTCTTCTTGTTAACAAAACAAAAAATTCAAACAGCCTCTAGCTAAACTTCATTGCAGCCTCACAAGATCAACTCCAGCATTCGAAAAACTCTAGGCGATTTCACCGATACATTTATATTGATATTCTTCAGCTGCACACATATTTAAATCACGTTATCGGATGCCAATGAAATCAAATCTGAATGACATATATGCCTAGTGCACCACCAATAAACAAATTCAATCGGAATAACAACTAACTGAACTTACCCAATGACGAAGGTCAAATTCCAAAGCGTACACTCACGACCTTACACAGTTCTTTCAAAATGTTCAATAGATTCTTCACGAAAACTTTCAACACAAATCTGATGACTGAAGATACAATAAACTCCACAGCTGCGGAGAAAGCCAACCAAACCTGAAATAACAAACAAAACGATACAATTTTAAATTTTGAATACAAGAATGAATCTCCGTACACTTCAAGTCCACCCACGCGATACACATTCATCTCAAACCCCAAAATCAATCTTGTTTTCTAACAAATCAATTATCTCAATACAACTTTTAAAAACTGCCATTTCTCTGAAAGGTTCCTTATGGAAAACTAACTCTCTAATGAACCGCACACAAAATTTCCTTTGAAACCCATAACAAAAGATATATCTTCTATTAATCAATCCTTTACCCAAGATGCAATACACTAGAGAAACCTCTTTGGCACAATTAATCACAATGAAACCCTCAACTTAATACAGAAACAACAATAAACAAGACGAACATACTTCCGAGCTCAGCTGCTGCTGCTGCTTCTGGTGGTTAATTTAACAACGATTGCATTTAGTGTGTTGAAGCAATAACACTAAAGAGCCCAAAGGAAGGCTGTTTTGGTGGTTCATTTCAATACTTTCCTTCACACACATTATCACAAATATGTAAAAGATTCTTCCGTAGGGCGTAACAATTTCGAAACACAGAAATAAAATTTTGAATAGAGTCACATGTTCGGATATATATGGTGACCGGAGAACACACACTTAACAAGAATGTTATTAAACAATGAATGGAGTCTTCGTTTAAAATGGATGTTTTTGTTAATTCGTGTGTGTGTGTGTGAAGATTGCAGTCAGCAATATGTGTGTGTAGTGGTGGCCTTTCAAGTAGGATGGTAAAATAATAATAATTTTTGGACTCTCACTTCAATCGAATAAAAAACACTCATCTCTCTTTCTATCTTCTGTAGAGACCAAGAACAACTTTACTTGGTTGAAAGTCGAAGTGTACACACACACACGCTTTCCTATATGGGAACTTGCTTTTATGCCCCTCACACACTTGCACTTCTGCAAGAATACAATTATGGTCTGTTCATAACATCCAAAATCCTTCTCCAACTTTTATACTGGAATTTCATTCAGATAATCTCCAGTAGGCACTACAAGATACGCAGACAAAGCAGTTTTACAACAATTTAGATCAATTATGTTAAGCTAAGTTTAAAGAGATTGAATTACCTTTAGTTTAAAATTGACACTTAAAATGCAATCATCCAGTATGTAACGCTTATAGTTTCCTTAAAATGTATCGCCTTGTTCTCCTGCAGATTAAAATATTTCATACAATTAGTACACAGGTAGTCAATCTTTCAGTGAAGATGATTCATGGCATGTTCATATATGTAACTGTTACTAGGAACATTAACTTTAACGTGAGATATAAATACGAATAATACTAAAAACATGGTCAGAGTATTTTAAAATGTAACTTATGGTTAGTAATTTACAATTTAGAAACAATAAATACACACAAATTCATCCCAGCATTAATATTTTCCGGCCTCTAGCTTTCATGTAGCGTATTGCGCAATTACATACAGGTTGTGTATGAATCGACCTCAGAATAGCAATGGTAGTAATCTGTAAGCACCTACAAGCCTGTACCTCCCCTAAGGGGCAACCAATGAGTATCACTCTTTCCGCATGCTTACTAAGACTCAAGAATTGCCAAAAAATTTGAATTTTTGCAATAACTAAGACTTACTGATGAATCAATGGAACGCGTGGTGGCTTATGAATTCCGGGAATTCCACTCTTTCCTTTGAGCTCATGAAAATTCATCAACGAGAATTTAAGCCTTGATTTCTTCTAAAGTCATTGCAAGACGTTTTAGAAATCCTTTAAGTAACGCAGTCCACAGGTCACCACCACCACCTCGGTCTCTCTCAGCTTTTCAGGATGGTGAAACCGGGGGTGGCGAGAAGTTGTGCAGTGTGTGTTTTCCATTTGACAGATATCGATTTCTTTCTCTACCCGAGTCAAGGATGACTGGAAGTGGAAACTAGAATGGAATTTTCTACATTCTAATCGTTTTCTTCCCCAGAATCACCTCTACTTTCAAAATGTACCTGGGTTACCTAAATATCAAGGAAATACTCAACCTCCAGGATCTAATTGGTGCTGTTGACAACTCTACAACACTTTGACCATTCTTCAAATTGTTGGTGAGTCGTTCTTTCATCATACAATTAGGGACAGAATAACCAAGTATTAATTTGTGTAGGTCCAAATTCTCAGAAACCAGCCATAATTCCATAATTCCGACATATCATCAGGCTTGAGGGCTCGACTGCACAATGAATACGAACCGCTACATTATCAAGAATCTTCCATTATTAATGAGTCCTTGTCTACTTGGAGCTGAAACTAAAAATTCACGGGAAAGTAATGACCGATAGATTGCTGGCTCACAAAGTGGGAGAAATCAATACTGGTAAACGTGTTAGACGTGTAAAATGCATTTCCAACAATGTCATAAACTGTAAATACTTGTAATTCCTATTTCAGCCACTCAAGATGGATGACAGTGAGAAAGATATTCTAATTCAGTCCTGTGAGGATCTTGGAAGTCCTGTAATCCCAGAGACACCATATCCAACTTTCCAGCAATCAAGTAGTAATGCCAATGTCACTAATCGAATAATCCGGACGTACTATCATGACAACCCTTCAAATCGATTATCCAATATTCGATACCAAAATTGCTCGCAAGGACTTCTTAACTCTCCTTCTATAAATCTGAATCCACAAGATTCTATGGTGCTAATTGGAATCTCAAACGACAATGAAGAAGCTGATTGTGAAGATCAAAATTCATCAAGTAATAACAGTCCTTTTCAATCTGCCACTGAGGACGTCGGGACCGATGGAGATCATGACAGGGACCCTCTGTTATTTAAAACTCCACCAAAGCAAAGCGCGTTTCATCATTTCTTGTCTTCAGCAAAAGCCTCTAAATCTAAGCTAGGAGCTAAAATGGCTAAACCCCTGTTGGCTTCAGACAGATCTAAATCTGACTCTGGTACTGGAGGATCATCATCTAACAACTCTGAACAACCTGCAACAGAACCCGAAGGACAGGAAAGGCCTACAGGCAGATGTTCTGTTGGAATATTTCTAGCAGCAGTGTCCTGCATCTTCTTCGCAACAAGTGCCCTCATAGTCAAAGTCAGTACTTTGCACCCTATGGAGCTTTTGTGTGCACGAGGACTTCTCCAAGCCATTTTCATTTCACCAATTGTAATTTCAACTGGAAACAACCTACTAGGACCGCCTGGAAGTCGCGCGCTTCTTCTTGCTAGAGCTGTACTTGGAGCTGTTTCTCTGGTCATGAGTTTCGCTTCCATTCACTTGATTCCCTTAGCTGACGCAGCGACGCTTATCTTCACGTCTCCTGTGTTTGTTAGTCTCTTCGGAAGAATGTGTTTAGGGGAAGCGTGTTCATGGTTCGATGTCACTATGATTGCCTTCACCCTCTTAGGAGTCATTCTAGTCTCGCAGCCATCCTTTAATTTCTTAACTATGGGATCTTGGACAAGCGTAGTTGGAACTATTTGTGGACTCGCTGCTGCTATGTTAACAGCCTTAGCTTTCATCGTACTACGTCAACTAAAGCAAGTTCACTACTCGGTTACTGTACTATGGTTCAGTGTCGTTTTGGCAGCGTTTGGAGCCGTACTTACTGTCGCCTTAGATGGTTTCACCATGCCTAAGCAATGGACTAACATCATGGAATGCGTTGGAATTGGTATATGCGGCTTTTTAGGCCAGATTCTACTAACTAAGGCATTACAAATCGAGAACGCTGGACCATGTGCCGTTGCAAGGACTTTAGACATTGTTCTTGCTTTTTTCTACCAAATTACACTGCTACATGATACACCAGACTGGTACAGTTACTTAGGTAGTTTCCTGGTAGTCTCATGTGTCCTTCTCACTGCTTTTAGGCGATGGTATAAGGAAAGACTTCACAGTCTTCAGATCTCCAGACAACAGTATGAAAAAGCCTCTAGTCACTCTAACCGTAATTACAACTACACTCGAGCTATGTCATAAATCAGTAGAATGTTACATACCACTGGCAATTAAGGCGTTCAGAATAAAATGGATTACGTTTTACAAAATGTTTCTTATTATTTCCTCCACCCCAAATACTATATTAATATTATTGTCTTTAATTTAAGTCAACAGTCAACCGTTTAAGTCAACAGGATCAACTCTAAATCGACACGCTCAGAGAACATTAAAAAAGCCATCATAGTCAAATTATCCAACGAATTTTAAAATTACTACGCTTACAGATCATTGTGAGCATTATCACTCGCCACTCCCCGCATATTTTCTA
>JAQGAB010000991.1:0-19770 GCA_034696565.1 Isotomurus graminis
TCTTTGAAAACAAGTGATGTTTTAATAAATATTGTTCAAGTACCTTAGTACTAATTGTTTGTATGTAATGAATCTACTTGCGTACTTTGCAAATGTTGAAGTATTTTTGAGATGTTTAGAAGTACTGATAGGTCAGGATTGAAGAATAGCACGAGGAAGAATTTAGAGAAGAGAAAAAACTGCAAATCGCCCAATGTCAAAAAAAATGCAATGATAAATCCTAATAAAAAAGTTGGATTATTTTAAATTAAATACTAACGAGACAACAAAGAAAATCGAGGAGAAAAGGAGCAAACAAACTTTTTACTGTTATCCGATTCTTATATTTGTGATTGCATGTTGGCCAGTTAACTATCAATGCTAATTACAGGTCCATAATAATACAAAAGTGTATCTGCTGTGGTTGAACGCACATGCTTAAAACCTCTAAATGTATGTGTGCTGGTAAATATATGTCAAGTTAACAATCATCTTCGATTATAATTGTTATCGATTGTGATAAAAAATGAAAATTTGTTTACATAATGAGAGAGTGAACACGTTTTATTATATGAGAAAACGAATAAAATAGTTAGGATTTATTTACCGCTACATAAAAAACCTTATTTATCGTAGAAATTGGATTTTACAGAAAAATACTAATTAAGATACTTCAAGACTTTACAAATAAACAGTCATATGCATTTTCTACCGACTATAATATTTCGCGTAATATATTTAGACTATTGAGACATTTTGACACTCCTTAATTAATAGTCTTTAATTTAAAAATATACTTTCTAAATTGCCAGTTCACGAAAGCCTTTTTGACACTTGTTTCGAATGAAAAATTGGCAAGCGAATTAAAAAGAACAATCCATAGAGCTTTTATCATCAATAGCAGCTTTGGGAGCCAACAGTAAATGATTTTTGAGTAAAACGTTCTAACATGGAAAATCCCGACCTCAGCAGCACATACGATGCAACAAAAAAAAATGATACACAAGCTACAAACCAAATCGTTTTCAAATCCTTGAAGCCCAAATAAATAGTATTGTTTTCAACATCTCCAGAAAATGTTTCATTAAGAGCAAGATGTTTTGGTGCCATGAGATTTGTATGCAGTGTATCTAATTTTGTCCAGAAATCTATTAAGCCTGACTGCAAGAACCACTTCGTAACAAGTAGCATTTGTCTTGCAGTAGGAGTAGCAATCTCAATATGTTCTGAGAAAGTAGATGCTGGCCGAGTAACGAAACCAAAGTCCCTGTTTGGATTTAGCTGGCGACATATTCTTATGTACATTAATTGAGATGCTTTATTATAAAGCGCAAGGCTTGCCAAATTCCCTCTCGACTTTTTCAAGACATCTAGAAGAGCAGTTGGTTTGCTGCTAATTTTTATAATAGACTTCTTTAAAAAAACTCTTTAAATATTTTTGTTCCTCTGGTAGATAACCAGAAAGTAATTCCCAATCCACCATCATTTGTTCATTTTCGTCTAATTGGAAACACAATTTGTATCCTTTTAATAACAAGTCTTTTAAGTCACTAATCTTGCTAGTCTTGGTTGGGATAATCACACATGCCGTTATTTCATTTTTATACAATGATAACCCGATGTATACACAAAAGACTGATATTAGCATTAAAACCTTATTTTTGTCATAAGACACCGATTGATCAGTAAGCAATTTCAGTTTTTGAAAGAAACTGTCCACTAATGCCCTTAACACGTGTTTAAAACTAAGGGAACTCCAATTAATGTTCCGAAGTACCGAAAAAAGTGTTAACGATAGCAAACAGGAAATTACTAATATCCATGAATTTGTGTGAAATGGAGCATTCACGTGAAACTCAGAACTGCCTGAAAGTTTCAAGCTGCTGTGTAGTATTCTAATTTCAGTTACACTAAAGGTGTAAAGCGGTATATAAGATTGTATATACGTAACTTTCCAGAAAGTAATGTATCCAAACATTACCACGACTTCTTCTTCTCGTCCATTAAACCAGAAAAGTGTGAAGTTAAGCTGATCCTGCAAAGTGTGAATTATAAAGTCGGCAACGGTACACCGAATATTTTGTTGGGATTGGATATCCTCCAGAGACCAAACAGATTGGAGGCAATACTGGAAAGGAAACTGAATACTTGCTAGCACATAGTATCCGTATGATCTTTTAGAAAACCACTTTGAGGATCTTGCGTCAAAGTCAGTAAGGTATATATTATCTGATTCGTGTAAAGGGTGAATGGTATATTTAGCATTTTTATTAGAATAGAGAACGTGAGATGGAAATCTTTTTGTTATTTGGGTTCCTGTGAAATGATGGTGTACAAAAAAAGTATGAGGCATTCTATAGACAATGAGAGGCTCTGAATAAGTTTCTTCCGGTGTTATTTGTATGAAAATTGAGTGTAGTCTCCCACGAATAATATTGTTATTTCTATACAAATACTTATTTATTAGAGCGTGTTCATCTTGCCTCATAGATTCTCTGACTGCGTTGCTCACAAGAATATTAACCGAGCATTCCCCAAAGTAGAAAGGCATTGTGTCGATGGATGTCAAATTGGTGTCAGGACCCCTCAAGGTAAATAGTGCATTGTGTACATTATCAGCGACTACCGCGTTAAATATGCCTATACATTCAGATATGTAACAAAATCGAATTAAATGAATTGTACATACTAATCCATTTGGAGGTGACCCAAGTTTGTAATATCCGTCGGTGAAGTAAGCGGCATTGTACAGACTCATTTTTGTTTTGAACACTAAACACGATGTTGTTTGTTAATTTTGATTTATGAATCTCTCGTGGTTTTTTATTTCTGTGGACAAATTGGTTTGATTCTGTACAAAACAAGGACGGCTAAAATTTCGAATTGCTAGGAGTATTTTTGTGTAGTGAGTTGTTATGTCTCAAAATAACCTTCAGCATTTTCCTTGAGTTTGGAAAGTTTAAGTTATTCTCTCTTCGAATGAATGCAATTGTAGTGTGTCAGTAACAAGTGAATTATAATTGTAAAATGTCGCAGTTATGAGAACTTTTTAAAAGCTGATTGGCTGTTTGAGGTAAATATTATTTGATTCTACAAAACCCTAAACTACAGTAGTGAATTAGCACATCTGGTTTTTACAACATTTGTAGTATCGACACATAAATAATTCCTAATTATTTCAGATTTCTTTGCACATTTACTACAACTTGTATATTTAGGAATTAGTATCTATTCAACAAGTTTGTGTCAAATGTGCTACTTTAAGGTAGACTATGGTTTAGCAGCCGTTTGTGTTCTTCCCAAGAAAACGTAACTCTATTAGACGCGTTTATATAAAAGCCAATTTTAATCTGTCGATCAGAACATTTCATAACAGATTTTTCCTTATTAGATTAATTCGTTGCTTATGCAAATAAGGATAAATTTTAATATTACACAGCAAACGCAAATACAGATTAATTATACATGTTCGTAAATTATCAGTCTTTTGTGTAAGGAAAAGTTACCCTGGAACACAGCCAAATGTATCCTCGGCCTACTTCTCTTAGTTTATGCCTCTTTGCTACATAATAGAGGAGACAATTGATAGGGCAATTAAGGTTTTCTTAGTGTTGCAGACCGACTAGCAATATTTATTGCATGTTTCTAAAGTGTTTATTTTCATTAGCAGCTCTTCGGAATTAATGAAGTTTTCTTTCAGCATATACGTACTCACTAGAATACTGCAACCATAATAATATGCTTCGCCGGACAGCAGTACGAAAGAATACCTAACGAACAAATACAAATTAACTAAACCCTAACTTAGGTTAAGGTTAGAATTAGGAAGAAAAAGACGATCGATGGAATTCATAAAGATTTCAACAATTGTTAAACTGAAATCCTGTCTGCCTCAAAGGGCGATTATTAACTAATTCACCGGCTTATTGTCTCGAATATTGTATTACTTCTATGACAAAGCCAGATAACAATTTAACTTGTTGAAAGATAGTTATAATAGTATTCTAATATTTTGGCTGCCCGTTTAAGCGAATACTGTATATCAATGGTGCAGGAAAGTCAGATAGTGAACTTGCTGCTTCTGGTGGATAATGTGGTTAGTAATGGTTGAGTCTAACTAGGGAATCAATAATCCTGCGGATCAATCAGTTGAATTTGGTTGTCGTTTCAGATGCAGTTCAACGCTGGTTTTGTTAAGAATGAGCAAATTTGTAACAGACGAGGTGAATTATATTTAGGGAGCTGGGAGTGTTTAGTTTCCTGACATCCACTCTACTTTACATGTCCGATTACTTCTGTAATCCTGTGTAAAGGCATAAAGATTACGTTACAAAGGCATTGCATAGTTAATAAACTATGCTATGTCCATATAACGTTGACCCAAATAAGTCATTATTGCAGTGGAGAAATCGGTATTCATTTTCCAAATAGCAAATTCTCTCGTTCCTGGTCCTTATCTATGCGTCGACAGTTGTAAAGGAAAGTAGACGTTGCATCATGATTTCATGTCACAGATCAGGTGACCCGCACAAGACTTATGCATGGAAAATTGTGAAGGTATGAATTTCATGAATGAGTGTGTTGTGAACGCGGGATTAACCCATAAAGATGTTCCATGTTCCGCAGACTTCAGAATTAAAACCTGATACACTTCGTGTTGCACTGTGGCTAGGAGTTAACGTGCAGGCTATTAAGTATGGTTGATTGGTATGCGAGCAGTTGAAAGTCAAGCGTAACTGCAGAAGCTTTAACCTGTTTAGAACAATTGTGACAAGTTACGAGTTTATTATATTCCATCATAATAGAATAAAGTTTCGAAAAAGTTACCCAATTTGTTGTAAATAGAAAAGTGTTGAAAAATGAATGTAGTGATGTAATGCCCGTCGATTCAATTGCTTGAAGGTTTAGCTAATATTCATTTTAACTTTTAAAATGTTGCATTGACTAATCAAACAGTCATTTTCTCGTATATTAGAGTTTATCTCCTTGTGCAATATTCTGTCAACGTACATTTGATCATTAAAATTAAAGTTGCATAAATGCTTGTCAATGTTGGTAAGTATAAATGCACGACCGGGCTTGAAGTTATTTAATTAAAAACATTCAGGTACTTTAATGCAAGATATGGCGTAACTACTTTAAGTCCTTAATGGTTGGTTGTATCACTTTTGAAACATATTTTATCCAGAATAGAAAACATACTTGCATCCTGATAGTATTGGTATTTTATTAGCAGTTGCAGAATTTTTGTGATGCATGTTAAATATCCTTCATAAAGTGGTTTGTAAGGAATTCCGGAGGAACAGGTTAGGTTATGCCTGCACTTCAACAGCATTATGCCGTATTGCATTGAAATCAACTCTATCTCTTAATGTGAAAGTTCCAGGTATATTAAAAATACATTTCTGAAGTTATATGCTTATAAATTATACTGTGCTACAAAACAGCACACTTTCTAGGCCTAGCATATTTTTTAATTGTTTAGAATTTTAACATAGAAGCATAAACTGCATCCCAGGGAAACACTAAACAGACCCATCTACTAAATAATAATTCGCTAGAAACCCGTCTGAGGACGAATGGAGCGTAGACACCTTCACCAACCACACAACCCACTAAGTACAGCCTCACTCCACTCTGCTACGCCGCTATCCCATCCCTTCCTTTCTACTACAAGACTATACACGACTCACTCTCCTTACACACTACTAACTACTAACTACCCAGTAAACAAATGAAAGCGAATTTAAAGCCACCGAATTTTGAGAAAATAATACATGATGTGCACGTTTTAATAAAAACACCGTTTATTGTCTCTGAACCGCATAGAAATCGTCGATTTTGCAAAATCTGGTCCTTCTATACAGTTACAAATAAACTTATTTATCTTGAGTCTCAGTTTCATTTCCTTCTTTGCCTTTTTCTTCATCATCAGATGTGAAGTCGCCAAAGAAAGCGCTGTCCCCACCTTCGTCATCGGACCTCGGTTTCTTAACTCCTTCTCTTTCACTCTGACCCTCACGCTCCTTAGCCCGTTTCTCACTTCGCAGCTTTTCTAATTCCTGTCGGAGGTTGAGATTTTCAGCTTCTTTTTCAGCCAATTGCTTAGAAATCTTCTTCTTCTCCGCTTCAACACGACGCTTAAAAGCCTCTTCATGCTTCACGCCACACATCACGCAATAATAGTTTGTCACTAAAAACATCACACCGTAACTGTATATAGAGCATCGATTTTGCAAAATGAACGCCAAATACACAGTTCCCAACTCACCATGAATGAAGCAATCGCACGAAGGGCATCGCCCCCATCCACTATTAATCGAAAACCCCTTCCGGAACATAATCTCCCTCTGAGAGTGAGGATGAGGGCATCCAGCTATATATAGAATCAACCACCGTATAAAAGACGTTCGATTTTGCATAAATGGTGAATTGAAAATACTCTCACCAGTTTTTCGTATGTTTTGCATCTCTACGACAGCTCCACAGTATGAGCAAAATCAGTCGTGTCGACCATGCAATATTGGAGCTCCTCCTCCTTTCTGAGAGCCGCCTGCGTGACCACCAGCGACACCGCTACCCCGTCCACCTCGATTTGACATCCTATCCTATGACAAACATTTAAATGTATTTTAATACTAAATCGTGTAGAAGGCGTTTGTATTTTGCATTGGTAACACTTACCTTATATTTACAAAATCAAATCAACGCTCTTTGTACGGTTAAAGGCAACTAAAGTTCTCACACGACTTAATTTACTGCTGACTCACACGACTAAAAGCATACTAAAAGTACGGAGTAGAATAGTTGGTGTGCCTCACCATGCCTTGCATTAAAAGTTGCGGCTTCACTGCTCACATGGATTCAAACTCACAATTGCCGGGAAATTTAATAACAGTTATCTGATTTTGCTTAGAAAACAACTGTTGATTTACAATAACCGTGTGTAATATAATCGACGTATAAGTTAAAGAGTGCACATTCATATCTGTAAACTGCAACTGGAGGTTAGTTGGAAGGTAATTCTGCAAAATAACAACGCCTTCTATACAATTGTTCATAAAATCATCTAATTGAAACAGGTGACAGGAGTTGATTGGGGTGACGGTGTTTTACTTAAGTGTTCGAGTACAAAAGAAGAGTGAATTCACATCGTAGTGTATACAAACTGTGCAAAGGTCGTTGATTTTGCAATCTTCTGTAATTAACAAACAAATAAAATTGTTTATTTTACGACAGGGATTCGGACTGGGCGTTTAACGGATCGTAGATTTAATTGGGGAGTTCAGGAGAAAAGTGTCCTTGCGGGGTTAGCAACTTCCTTTCGTGGAAAGCAACTTCCTTTCAGGGATAGTAACATCCCTTGGAAGATAACAAACTCCTCTTAGGGATTATTATTCGTTTTAATCTGTTCGACTTGAAATGCCTCCTAAAAGACTATTGACTGCAGAAGAGCAAGCCCAAGCAAAAAAGCGCAAGGTGCAGAGCTGGCGACAAAGTCGCAAGAGTCAGTCGGTAGAAACAACTAACCAGATTAGATTGAAAGATACTCAGGCGAGAGCTCTAAAACGAGCTAATTTAACTGAATCAGAAAGAATAGTGGAGCGTGAAAAAGATGCCAATTATGCACGTCAACCGAGAACAAAAAGGTTCTCTGAAACAATTGCAACTAAACAAATTGAAGACGAAAATACAGTCGTTTCACATAGTTGCGGCAGCCTTGATGTCGTATTCGATTCATGCGGTGCTAAGCATTTCTTGGCCGAACAGCCAAGCGACAAAAAGTTCACTGTGTGTTGCCACAAAGGAAAGGTTATCTTAGAACCAATTAAGGTTTCACCTTTAATTCAAAACTTGATTACATTCAAACATCTTCTTTCAACAACATTTCATGAAACAACACGTTCAGTAAATAGTGCCTTAGCATTTGCATCTATGGGAGCCAATATTGCGCCTCCTCCAGGTTACGGGCCATATTGCTTTAGGATTAACGGTCAGATCTATCACAGATCCGGGACTTCGCATCCCGTTAATGATGATCAGTGAAAATTTGCACAACTATATATCCTTGACCCAGAAGAAGCATGCGCTCAAAGAATGAAGTTAAGAGAAAATTCACAGTGCAGTGAAACTCTTATGAAAGAACTGAGTGACTTCATGGCGAAAAATAATCCCTTTGCACAGGCGTGCAAAATGCTTCATGAAGTAGAAAAGGAGTCCATTCAAGAAGCGCGTCGTAATGGCACAACACAGCCAATAGTGTCAATGGCTATAGTTCAAGATCGCACTTCTGACAAGAGACGTTACAACTCATCTACTGCTAACGAAGTAGCGATAATTGTTCAAAACTGTGATGTTGAACCACCATTAGAGAAAGATCTAATTATTCACTGCAGGGTGACTGAAGATCCAAATGTCAGAAGAACTGAAAGGATAAGTGTGTTGGATCCTAACCTTGACCCTATGATATATCCTTTACTATTTCCATTTGGGGATCAAAGTTGGGGAATCAATATACCATTAACATACAGACCAAATGCAATTGCAAATCTAAATCTTCCACAGTCGGCCAATCCAAGGACAAGGGTGACACAAACGCAATATTACGGTTACCGACTGTCTATTAGAAAATAATTTAATCCGTTTCTATCCGTTGGAAAACTAACACAACAATATTTAGTGGATGCGTACGTAAAGACTGAGGCGAACAGACTGAACTTCTGCCGTCAGAATCAAAGCGCACTTTGGGTAGAAAAATATTCCGGATTAATGGATCATTTACACAATGAAGCTGATCAAAGAGGTTTATTGCCCGGGAAAGCAATTATACTGCCATCATCGTTTTAAGGAAGTCCACGTAACATGCAACAAAACTACCAAGATGCGATGGCCATAGTAAGAAAATACGGAAAGCCAGATTTATTTATTACCATGACCTGTAATCCCAAGTGGGAGGAAATTCAGGAGAATCTTGAACCTGGCCAATCAGCAGAGTTTCGCCCTGATTTAGTTGCAAGAGTATTTAACGTTAAATTAAGAGAGCTACTGAGTGACATTAAGTCAAATAAAAATCATATTTTTGGTGTACCAACTGCTATTGTGCATGTTCTTGAATTCCAAAAACGTGGTCTCCCTCATGCACATATTTTGCTCATTCTTAGAGACGATTTCAAACCCACGGATGCTGAAGTTATTGATAACTTAATATCTGCCGAAATTCCTGATGTCAGTACTCATCCAAAGCTTCACGGAATTGTCACCAAGCACATGATACACGGTCCATGTGGAGACCAAAACTTGAATTCACCATGTATGGTAAATGGACAGTGTTCAAAAAAATTTCCAAAACCGCTTCAAGATAATACACTTGCCAACTGCGATAGATATCCTAAATATCGCAGAAGAGACAATGGCATTGTTGCAACTGTTAAGAACAAAGTTGTCGATAACTCTTGGGTTGTCCCATATAGTCCTTTCTTATGCTTAAAATACAATTGCCACATTAACACGGAGAGTTGCGCTTCAGTTCAAAGTGTCAAGTATTTATTTAAGTACATTAACAAAGGTCATGATGCCGCAAACATAGAAATAGCTGAAAAAGGAGTGTTAGATCATGATGATATCAAAACTTTCATGGACTCTAGATACGTGAGCGCCCCGGAAGCTGGTTGGCGACTTTTCGGTTTTCATATGCATGAACAATCTCATACTATCATTCGTTTACCTGTACACCTTCCTGATGAACAAAGCGTGTATTTTAATGAAGGAAATGTCGAGAAAGCAGCTGTGAATGCCGCTAACAAAGATACAATGCTTACCGCGTGGTTTAAACTTAATGTAGAGGATGAATTAGCACGGGAATATTTTTATTCCGACGTTCCTCAACACTATGTGTTCGACAAACGGGAAACAAAATGGAAAACACGCCAAAGAAGCAGCGAAAATACCATTGGACGAATATACGCAGTAAATATGGCTTCTGATCATGAGCGATACTGTCAACGACTACTCCTTTTGCATGTAAAAGGAGCAACTTCCTTCGAAGATCTGAGAACATTTGATGGCCAGGAATGCGAAACTTTCAAAGAAGCAGCTCAAAAGCATGACCTATTTGACGATGACAACACTTGGCAGAATACTTTAGAAGAAGCTATTGTTTGGAAAATGCCAAAGCAATTGCGACACTTATTTGCTTATATCTGCGTATTTGCTGCTCCCTCTAACGCTTTAGAGTTGTTTACTAGATACAAAAACGACCTTTATGGGGATGTCAGTAGTCATGAAGGACATGGTGTCAATTGTCAAATATGCGAAGATTTTGCCCTATCAGACATACAGTCGACTCTTCTAATTCACGGTAAAAACTGTGTGGACTTCGGACTGCCAGATCCTAGGATGAGATATCAACCAATGCAGTCATTTACTTTCGATGCACTCTTAGAACATACCAAAAGCTCACAAATGATTGCATCATTGAATGATAATCAACGCGATGCATTCGAAAAAGTTTTGTATGCAATAAATACTGAAAGTTTGCCTCATCGTTGTTTCTTTCTTGACGGAACAGGCGGAAGTGGCAAGACGTATTTGTACAAAACATTAATTAGCTATATTCGCAGTATTGGCGCCACTGTCCTTCCTGTTGCGTCAACCGGCATTGCTGCAAATCTATTAGATGGTGGTCGAACGTATCATTCGGAATTTAAGCTTCCAATCCCATTATTAGATACTACAGTGTCATCGATGAGAATTAACTTCCATGATGCACAATTACTCAGAGGAGCAAAGCTTAGAATCTTGGACGAGTCTACTATGGCTCCAAGTCTAGCATTAAATGCTGTTGATAAACTTCTTAAAGAAGTCATGCGAAACAGTAAACCTTTTGGCGGTAAAACACTCTTAATGGGAGGAGATTTCAGACAAACTCTCCCTGTAGTTCCACATGGTAGCCGTTCAGCGATTGTACAATCAACTATTAAGTTCAATCACCTGTGGGACAAGTTTACGATTCTGAAACTTAGTAATAATGTACGATCGGTGGACGAAAATTTCAGTGATTGGCTTCTTAAAGTTGGTGATTTTTCAACTGAGCTTGACTTGCCAGAAGACACCATCAAAATTCCCTCCGAGATGGTTTGCGAAGGGTCAATCGTTACGGAAATATTTGGAGACAAAATCAGTGTAGCAGATGTCTCGAATTTTGCAAGCATGGCAATTTTTTGTCCTAAGAATTCAGAAGTTGACAAAGTCAATGCTCAAGTATTAAATTTGCTGAAGGGAGAGTCTTCTTTATATATGAGTAGTGACTCGATTGATGATGAGAATGATGAAGATAGGCAAAATTATCCAGTAGAATTCTTACATTCCTTAACACCTTCAGGTATGCCTGTACATAACCTAAAATTAAAGTTTGGTTCGATCGTAATACTACTCAGGAACTTAAATACAAAACGTGGACTATGCAATGGAACACGTCTGATAGTTAAGGATCTGAAGCCTAATCTTATTCTTGCTGAAGTATTAACTGGATCAGCTGAAAAACAAATGGTATTCATACCGAGAATTGACTTAGCTCCTTCCAATTTGGAGCTCCCATTTGTATTACGACGAAGGCAGTTTCCAATCAAACTAGCATTTGCCATGACGATAAACAAGTCCCAGGGTCAAACGCTTAAAAAGGTGGGCATTTTCCTTAATGAACCTGTGTTTAGTCACGGTCAATTATACGTAGCATTGTCTAGAGTTCGTACTGCGTGTGACGTAAAAATAAAAGTAATTGATGGACCTTATCAAGGCAAATTAGTTCCTGGCTCCCAAGCAGTTTATACAAAAAATGTCGTCTACAAAGAAATATTCACTAAAGATCTGTAAACAGACCAGATTGAATTCTTTGAATAATGAGAAGAATCTAAAGAAATGTATCAAGTGCGCTTGATATATTTCTGAGCTAGCGGTGGCTCTGACAAATGTACCGCCTGTGCCTATAGACAAGACAGTAAATATATTGAAGCTATTCCTGAAAATTTTTGGAGCCAGCTGTGGAGCTGGCTCCATAGCTGGCTCCAGGGTTTACTGGCTCCCTTCTTGGAGCCGACGAATTCTTTCGCTCCGCCGCGGAGCGGCTGGAGCACGGAGCCTGCGAGCTGGTGGGGTGGGTGGTGTCGGCAGCGCAGGTCCTACGGGAGCGAAGAACCCCAAAGGCACTTCCGCAAACGGGTTGAAGCCCTCGCCAAAGCCTTGGGGGGATCTCTCCAAATAGTCGCTCTGCCATCGAGAGGTCCAAGTTGTCCGGAGGGTCTTGCTTCAGGATCCCTTCCTCCTCATCAGAGGGGGGTTGGTGAACCTCCACCTCCTTGACGCGCTCCTCCAAGCACTCATGGTTGTTGCTGCTGCTGGAGACGCTGTCCGACGACGACGACATGTCCAAATGGACTTCTTCGAGGTTAGGCTGCAACTCGCGCATTTCGATGGCGTCGACGGCGCCGACTCCTCCCAGCCGATGTCCGCGAGTCCTCCAAGTCCGCCAAGCTCCCAATCCCAGCAGTCCAACCATCACAACGCTGTACACTCCTCCAACAGCCAAAACTGCAAAAAAAAACCAGAGTTACTCTTTGAGTAATTATACAAATATTTGGGGCTTACCGTAAGTCCCTGTGGAGATCTCCTCCTCCTCCAGATAAGTCGATACCGAAGGTGGAGATGAGGATGTGGTGGGGCTCCAGTCCGGGCAAAGATCCTCCATCCCGTCTCGAACCACCATCCTCACCTCCAATCCATCCAACGCGGCGCGGCTGGACACGCAAAGAGACGAACGGTCCACCAACTCCGCCCAAAGACAGCGAAGGGTCACGCACGCTGTGCAGCCTAAACCTAACAGGCACTCCATGACCTGCAAACAATAATGTATTAAAAACTAACCTAATTACTAACCTAGGAAACACTTACCCACTCTTCCTACAATAAATCTCCTCCACTTGACTTCCTTCCCCACGAACAGTCCCCAAAACCCACACCCAAAGTCGCTTTCCACTTTTGAAATGGGAGTTCACTCCACACGGCCAACTCGCAACAAAGGAGAGAAAGAGAATGCTCCTGAACGTTGTGTGGTGGTGGTGGTGGTGACTTTGATGAGTGGAGGTTCTGTTTGCTGGTAGATGGCGTGCGATGGTCCTCAACTTTATTTACGCATACAATCTCATGCCCAGTGGACTCATAGCACGTATTTTCATGCTAGTATGAAATTCAATGGGTTATTTTCATGGGACAAGGAATCATAAAGATGCAGATGATGAATAAATAATGCACAAAGTTGGAAGAAGGGATTTTATTGTTTTTATTCTTGAAAATAGATGAATGAACATGGACAGATGTCATTTACAGTAAACACAAATTATACAAACACTACATTAGTGTGTACTCTAAATGGGACCTGCCATACTCGAGTTGTTGAAATCCCTTGCATGATTTCCATTTTGTTGGTGAGTGAGTAGGCAGATAGGAAATATAAAGAAGGGATTCCTAAACGATAGATTTTAGTTGCTGGGCCTGTACGACACTATGTCTTTTCAATAGTTTGGAAATTAAAGTTCTTTTTAATACTAGCATGCTCATAATTGTAGACATAAAATTAATCTCGATATATTCTCTAATAATTGTAATAATAGGTGTATATACAGTGTTACCAGAATTTGCTTTCTTTGCACAGGATAAGTCGTCGTATCCAAATGTTCTTGTTATTGGCCGCGTGTCAATCTTGAGACATTCCTCTTTGTTGCAAGCTCTGTCTACAATTACTGCAAATTGTGATACAATGAGTGCTGATCTTCGACACAAATATATTGGCTTTGCTGCAGGTGAAACCAATGCTTTAATGTAAGCTTGGGACTCGACCTCTGTGCAGTTTTGACATGCATATTCCGTTGGCGAAAGGGTTTCTGCAGAAACCACTGCAATGATGACAAATACTCCTAGATACAACTTCAACTTCAGGCTTCCAAAATACAACTGGTTACAAAGTAGCTAAAAAATTACGCTTTATACAGCAAGACATTTGTCGTCTGCCAGATTTCGTTCTAACGTAACACAACCGTCTATAAAAATCTCGTATATATAAATCATTAATTAAATACCTATGAGAGAAACTATCATAAATATTTTGAAGTGAATAATTCTTGGTTCGCTTAAAGGCAAAAAACACTACATATAAACCACAAAGATTCGAGTCTTCTGATTGAATTTGCTTTGGAATTACATTCGAAATAGGCACAGGTAATACAATCTTATAAGTTGTAGCTGGTAACCCGTACGAATCAAAGTAATCTGCAATAACCAATCCACTACACGCCTTATATATGTATACACCTATCCAATGGGTTCCAGCCTGAGCGGAAATGTCTGAGTTAATAGCCAAAACGATAGGGAGTTTAGCCAGGCTTATTCTTGCAATCTCATCTCGAGCAATTACATGTACTTGCTCGTTCTGTTTGCACACAGACTTTAAACAACATAAAAGGTTATCTGTTTCCATATTATGAACCAAACGAGTCTAGCACGACGTTTTGTTGTGCATCTACTGTTACAAGGTTCTGAAACATTCCCTTAACAATGCAAGTTATGGTCTGTGATAGGGCTTTTGCAAACTTTAATTTGATATGAACTTGTCCCTTTTTAAGCCCCTGAAAATGCTGTCCGTGTGTACTGGGTGTTAGGTCCAACACTACAAAAAATGCGCCGTTAAGATAGTCGTCCCGAGACACTTTTGTGCCGTATTCTTGGTCATTCAATGCCGTAAATAGGGTATTATATAAGGGCTAATGAACTGTCCGTGTTGAAATCCAATTGTCTGTAAACTGACGATTCGCCGTCGACAGACACGCTTATTGTTTGAATACCAAAAGGTTGAAAGTTGAAACAACCTTTACTCAACTTTCCGGCAAAAGCTTCACTGTCTACAAAACTTAGTATCAAATACTCAGGCAAGACACTTCTAAACAATGTCTCTGAAGAAATATTTTGAGTTCCCTTTGCAATGTTAAAACTTCGCGTATCGAAATTTTTTAATGGATAATAAAACTTTCCTTTTGAATTCAATATTTTATGATGATGGGCGAGAATTTGGGGATTTATCGAATACTTTCTCACGTAAAAAATTGCCTCGTCAAACACAATCTTGAATGGAAACTTGGAACCCGCAGCGTGTTGCTCCGCCTCCAGGCAAAATGACGGGTCGCTAAGGCGAAGAGTTATTATAGTTTCGACACCTTGTGGAAAAAACCGATTACTCTCAAATACAGCTTCTGAGATCTTTCCAATAAGTACGAATAACTGGCTCTCTTTACAAACTTGGGGTTAAGTACTGAGAACTGATCAGGGGTTTTGTCCATCAAAAATAGTTGCCTTGATAGCTGGCTGTTTTGATAATTTTCCCCATGTGATAATGTGTCTAGTATATGCGATCTATAGGCATATAAATTGGCCGATTTACTTACAACCACCGCATTTTGCGTAACTTCGCAGCTGGAGAACAGGGATCTAAAAAAGTTGAGGCTTGGGGCAACAATGTCTGTTTGCTCTAGATTTGTACCGTCAGATTTTAGAACTCTCAATTTCAAGTACAAAAAGGATGAAGACAAATCACTATATAAATTCTGTGTCGATGGAACAATAAATTGTCACGTCAGACAACGGTGCAGTCCCCAGGTCTAATTCACTACCATAGGACAAAACAGATCCGTGTACAGTCTCCATTATTTACTTTGATTTTCTGCCAACGTTCTTTCCTATAGATTTTGTGCTACTTTTTTTCAGTTGGAACTTGGTTTTAATGGTGTCGGATTTCTTTTTACCACCACCTCGTTGTTTCAATTTTGGTTTACTTGAACGGTTTAAGGGAATGAGAAATGGAGATGAGAGAGTTGTTATGCCTCCACCGGTCTGAGAACGACTGGGTATTGGCTGCAATTTGCAGCCAGTCTTACTACACTTTACGTTCCTCCTAGTAATTTCCTTTTAAAGTGTAAGATTGCCGATGTCTGATAGGTGTTGTTTGGTAAAGGAACGCACCATTCTTCTGTTAACAGAACGCGAACAGTAGACACGTCTTCCTTCTTTAGATTCACATACAATACTATGTTTTCTCGATACACAACTCTCTCATTTATACCTACAGGTTTCGAGTCAATAACTTTTATGACAGGCAATAACTTTGAACCAATTATTTGATTTTCATTTAAATCCAAATGAACGTAAATTTGATTGTAATTAGCCCATACAGTAGGCTTAGAAACATCATGAATTTTTTCGTCAAGGTTTCGTAATGCAGAAGGAATTAATACTGGAGTTTTCTTTTCATGAAACATGAAATCATGGTTGATCCCAAACAAGTCATTCAAGACAGGAGAAAACCGAAATCGGATGTTTTCTTGATAAATTCGGACACTTAAACTGTCTTGTGTTCTGGGCTGAGTAAACCCTACTCTAAATTTAGCTAAGCTGAAGGCGTCGGATATTGTGTGAACCAGAGCTTCCAAGCTATATTGCGATGGCTCTGGAATCGGCAAATCCGTCTTTTTGTAGTTGTACAGCCTAAAAGTGAAATATGTATTGCTAGGGATGGTAGCATAATATTCCAGGTCACGGAACCCTGCACTTTCGTAATCTTCGGGGCGGAAAGTTGTTTGTGAAAAACCTAATACTCTTGCAATCGGTCCAGGAATCTCCAAGTATCTATCTTTTGGGTCAGTAAAACTAATTCTAGTCTTTGATTCCGTTTCAGATATTTGGAACTCAGTAATTAGCAATTTCAACCCCAGCTGATTAAACCTTGTGTATACTGATTGTTGAAAGTATTCGATTGCGTCTTGTGGAGGCTTTGGTACTATAATTTCGGCCTCAATACGTTCATAAACTTCAGCTTGCACTTGCTCTCCACCAAAAAATGTTTTTTTTTGAAACAGTTTGCGCAATGGGTTTGGGCGCAATCACAGTGTCTAATTTCTTTTGGTGCAGTGACAAACTGTACAGGCCAACCTCATATGACTCTTCTGGACAATATAGATTTCGTGAAATCTGATGAAGTATTGCGTGGAAAATACTCAGTTCTTGTTCCTGGTATCTCCTTCACTAAATTTAGGTGGTTTCTTTTTACCAATGATGTACTTATGATAAATGTTCATAAATACTTCGCCTTCCTTATCTTTCGTGACATCAGCCGGTCTCATTTTGATTGTAGAGTTGATCGAATAATTCATTGATGTTACCACGTCCTGAAGAACATCAACCCACCGTTTTTTACCAGTATGTGTAAAGTATCGCTCTAACCTTGTTTTTAGAGTCCTAATCATACGCTCACTCAACATAGCCTTTAAAAGACTGAACGTAGTGTAGCTCTTGATCTGTTTCGACTTTAAAAATGTCTGTATTTGCGCCCCCATAAACTCTCCACCACGATCAGAATGAAGTAGTTGGGGCTTTCTTTTGTGTCTTTTAAAGATAACTTCAAACGCCTTTTTTGTACTCTCCGCAGTTTTCTTTTTCATTCAACAAATCTACTAAAGCAGTCAACACACAATAATATATACATATAGTTGTTGTTTTGATGCTTGTACTTGTCGTAAAATAGTACGTCCGCTTGCCACATATAGTCTTTAAATGCGCACATTAATGGATACCTCGGAAAACGTTTGCGTGCTGGGCGATGAACATTATGCGAGTATATGCTACGCAAAACAGTTTCAACTTCTTTGTAATCACTGTATTTAGAGTTTTTGAAAAACTCGCTTGCTCCACTCAAGGAACCCGACTGTCGTGGAGTAAAGTACCTACGTTTTGCGTATTTTGGATCCATCATGTATATCCTCAAACGACAACCAATCAGGCGAAATCTTCTTTGTTGCACTATTAACTTTGGGAAGACTCACGTCTTTCCCTAAGATGCATTTAAACATATTCCAACACTTTTGATTAGTTACAGTCTTGTCTTCCAACAAGTATTTAGCCAATGTCTCTGCAAATTCCTGTAATGTACACCTGGTATTCTGGTCACCTTTATAAGTCACACAGTCACTGGTTATATAAATAACTTTTGAATTGGCATCCAGAAACTTTTTGCCCTCAGGTCTTAGTGCCTCAGGAAGAAATCCTATTAGTTTGTGCTTAGGCATATAAGTTGTCGTCACAAAATATTTTGGGTTTTTTAGTAAACCTCTCTCCATTATTTCGTTGTATAACTGGTTAGGGATTACTCTCAAGTACTGTGCCATATCATGATTGCAATAGGCTTTGAAAAGATCCTTCTAAAAGTTGAGTCAAGGTGAGTGTCGCCAATGGCTGAATTCTGGTAAAATTCTCAACGAGAAATTTGGACAATTGAGTTTTCTTTTTCGGATTTAATACAATGTTCGAGAGTTAGATCCAGACCTAGCAAAGGTCATAGAAATAATTCGAGCAACTGAGATGGCACAGAGTCACTCAAGAGCCATTCAGGGCGAAGATAACCCCGAAGTCAATGCGTTTCATAAGAAAGACTGGAAACAAAAGAAGACTTATCAAGCAAGGAATCAAGGACAAAAGATTAATGAATCGAAGAGATCGTGTAAGTTCTGTGGAGGCTCACATGAATTCAAGAAGGAGTCATGTCCAGCATACGGAATGAACTGCAAGAAATGTGGCAAGCAGAATCACTTTGCATCGAAGTGTCTACAGAAGAATGCGAGGGCATCTGAAGTAGCAATAGGGCAAGTCCCAGCGTTCTCCATCAACAGCGACATGAAGAAAAACAAAACGATCAAGTTCCTTGAGACAGGAAAGAACTCAACCTTCATGATTGATACAGGAGCTTCAATCAATATAATGCCGCTGAAAGAGTACCAGAAGGTCAGTAAAGATTTAAAGTGCATGAAAAGTGATAGAAGTAAGAAGACGCTCATAAGAACATACGGAGGGAAGACATGGAAGAGCGAAGCACAGTGCACCCTGATAGTGGAGGTCAACGGACAGAAGTTCCAGCTCCAGGTATGCATTGTTGATTTAAATGCTCAACCATTACTGAGTCTACGAACATCAGAAGAGATGGGACTCATTAGCATACTGAATTGTGATGAGGTTACTCACTTACCTGAGTCTGAGGCTATCTCGGATGTTCGGAGTCGGCTTGCTCACCAGCAGCAAGTGCGGACTGAACAGGGGATAATAGGCAAGACAAAGGAATGGGTACTCAAGAATTATTCAGATGTCTTCAACGGTTTGGGTGAGTTGGAAGGAGAGTACCGTATCCAAATGGATCCAACTGTTAAACCGGTCGTTAACCCTCCTCGAAGAGTTCCAGTAGCCATCAGGGATGAGCTTAAATCCAGGCTTGAGGATATAGAGAAGATGGAAGTGATAACAAAGGTCACTACTCCTACAGAATGGGTCTCCAGCTTGATGCTAAAGAGGGAACCAAACAAGCTTAGGATTTGCCTGGATCCTCAACATTTAAATAAGGCAATAATGAGGGAACATTACCCTCTGCCAACAATAGAAGAAGTGACGACTCGACTGAAGAATGCAAAAGTATTCAGCGTAGTGGATGCTAGATTTGGTTTCTGGCAGATAAGGTTAGATGAAAAGAGTAGCTTCCTAACCACCTTCAACACACCTTTTGGAAGATACCGATGGAAGAGAATGCCGTTCGGGATTAATTCATCGCCAGAGGTGTTCCAGCGACGGATGCATTAGTTTGCAGAAGATCTTTCGGGAGTGGAGGTAATTGCTGATGATTTTCTCATATATGGCTGTGGGAAAACAATAGAA
>JAQGAB010000992.1:0-19767 GCA_034696565.1 Isotomurus graminis
CGTCCAAATCCAACCCAAATGGAAGAGTTATTTGATGGGCACCTTAGAGCTCAGACCAAGAGTTGATGTAAGTAATGGATTACAAGTTTTTCAAGAGTGTGAGACATGTAGTGGAACAACTGTTGGGTTTAATTGGCGAAAAAAGTGTCTGCATGAAATGTCTAAACTCTTTTAACATTTTTGGTGTGCAAAAATACTCTGTCTCCCTCCATTCGTACATATTCCCAGGTTGTAAAAATGCAATATACTTACAATTAGCCAGCAGGATACAAATGTACCTTAATCTTTTAATACATTTCCTCACACACAATTTAAGTCACAAGTATGGACAGTCCATTAGTTGTCCTCTTAGCCTGTTCTTTGAACACAACAAATAACGCTTAGCCCACACGGTTGTTATTTGTGATTTTTTATACAAAAAGTCAAGCAAGATTGAAGAGATGTCATCCAAGATTTCAAAACCATTAGATTTACCTTAGACTGCATCTCCGTTGGTTCATCTTCTTGTTTGCTAAAGATGTATTGTCCTGATGATGAAGATGAAGAAGAAGACTTACCTATACACACCTATATATATTATATATGCTTCTATACTACACAAACTACAAAGCTGAGATTATTATACAGACTTTTTTCATTCTGGCAACATGGATGCAGGGTAGCATTCCATTGGCACTCCCAACTTGAAGAGAACATCTTCTCTTCCACTAACCATTATAAATGAATATTATACTCTTATAAAAGTTACCTTTTTCCTTTATTATAATACTAAGAGCAGAGTGTGATCATCACACACACAAGAAACTTTAAGAAATAGCATCACACATCACAAGAAGAAGAGTTTAAGTAAGCCAGTTACATCGGAGCTAGTTGAACAAAATCTTTATACCTTCTTCACCACGTCTCTTCGTCTCGAAACCTTTGGGACTAGTCACTAGTACACGTACAGCCTCACTGCTGACTTCTCTCAGGTATAACTTCTTAAGTGTTATTAAATGTGAGATGAAGAGACGAGGAATTATAAGGCTCAATGCTTAAAGATACAGTGGTGCAGTTTGAATCAAACCCACTGACTGGTTTCTTAACTTTTAAAGCACTTTTACTACATATAGTCACCTCAAGACTTCTCTGTGATGTCCTCTTGTTGTTTGAAAACTTTAAGCCTGCTTGTTCCAAGTCTTATACTGGCTAGTATTATTATTATTATTGACCAGGGAATAATAATAATATAACAAACCCTCGTCTCTCTCTCTGCGGTTTCAAGTCCTTTTCACTTTTATAATCTCTGTGATTCTTTCCTTTTGTGGTTTTGTTCTTAAGGGATTCTCCTTCCTCAGTCCTCTGAGTGAATGAGATACATACAACCTTTACCTTTAAATGTAACCTATTTCACAGATTAAGACCAAAGCTTAAAGGTTAAGCGTAACCACGAGAAGTCATTACTTTTAATTTTAAAATGTTCAGAGGAAGGAGAGTATGCACATCCCACATGGTATTTTTAAGTGAAATACACTTTATCTTTTACCAAGGCGTGTAAAATCAAATCATGACACTTCTATTCACTCCACACAGACGGACATGGGAACAAACCGCAGTCAATTTACTCCATACACGTGTAAAGCTTTCTGCTTTGTGCTCTCCTTTTACTTTCCCAATTTTACAATCTCACTTCACTCACAAATATAAAGACCAGAGTATGCTTCATGCCACATTTCACAAAAAATCTTTTGTTTTCTCCTTAAGATTAAGACGATGCGTTAAACTTTTGACTGGAGTATATAGTCCTGGATAATCCATTATTGTTCGCCATTGACTAAGATAGATGATTGATACCTGCAAGTATCCAGGCTCAAGTGGCGTGTGAATCGCAATTTCCACGGCCTTTTTTCTTGTCTTTTTAACTCTCCCTTGTATTGTCCTACTACATGGTTTTGTACTACACAATTAATAAGCCAGAAAGGAAGTGTTTGAGCGTGTAAGTAAGGGAGCAAAGTGAATTAATTAAACTTTTGTAAGTGAGATAACCCAAGTGTACAAGTACATGCACATTCTTCCTTTAAATTAATCCTATTGTCCGCATAACTAACCGTTTGATATTTACACTTCGCTCTCCCAACTACCCTTATAATAATCACCTCAACTCTCATTCGCGATAGAAAAAGTTTAAGCCTGAGCTCCGTGACAAATTGGTAATTAAGATGAGGATGTAAAGCATTTTTTCTGGAGCAAGAGAACCTGCTATTCCACATTAAAGACCTATTCTCTATCTCCTTGCACTTCTATTACACAAGAATTCTAATTCCATTTGGTTAATTAATTGTTTCTACACAGTCCTATTTACTCAGCGTTTAATGCATCAACCTATCCACTCACACCATAAGCTCACAGAGAATTGCCATATCATTATGATAAGTAAGCGGAAGTGTATTTTCCTCAATTTTTCCTTTGCTGTGTTTTCCCTCAGTTTATTTAATGTATAAGAGAAGTGAAGAGCTGAACACGAGAAACAAAATACAAAATAAGCTCAGGACGCATATATATCGGCAGGGTGGGTTGATAGAAGATCAGAATGTTTTGGGCTTTGCAGCGTTAGTAACTTTGGAACATTTCATTCTAGAGAAGGCCTTGCCTTGCTTGCAGGAATACACTTCGTATACACACGAAGGTACACCCCGCCGCCGCCTTCCTTAAAAAAAGCTTCTCGTTCCGATGTACGTGACCTGAAAGAAAAGTACCTTTACCCTAGCTACCCTCAAAGAACACAATTTCCATCGCTCCAATGTCGATATTCGTTCTCTAGAAAACTACACACGAGAGAAATTCCCTACCAACTCTCCTTTCCTTCTCCCAAACATTTATTCTCTCTCTCTCCAAAAGCTTCTTCTCTATTCTTAAAAGACGCAAATGATACTTTCCTTCGGTGCATTCGATTCATTTATACAAATGGCTGAGGTCTACGTGAGAGAAGGAAGAAGTTATGAGAGCTTTCCTTCCAACACTTCCCCCATACGTGGCCAATGATAAGAAGCCTCTTCGATTGCTTCCCAATTTCCTTCCAGTAGTTTGATTTGCGTGTGAGAAAGTTGGATTTCAAATGCTACGATCAACCATTCGGAATCTTCTCAAAGCAAGGAGATTTCATTTTTACCCTCAATCGTAGATGATGATGACTTTGATTAGATCTAATTCCAGGTGTACTCTCAGGTCTCTCTGTATCATTTGTGTTCTTTGTAGCTTCCTGCATTCACAATTATTAAAATGCAACAAGACTTATACTCACTTGCATCGAGGGTATTGTGGATTACGCATCATTAGCTCACATGTTTATCATCTCTCGACTGATTTATTGTCTAGCCAAGGCTCTTAATTGCTCCCAGTTAACCTTAAAGTCAGTTAGTTAGCAGGGAAGAGTCTTCACTCTTCTACACCACGTACAAGTAGTAAAAATCCAACTTTCTTTTTTATTTTGATTTTGACATGAAATAAAAAAGAACTCGTATACTTTGTAACTCACAAAGTAATACAAATCAAGCAATAGTTTGTGAGTTTAGTAGACCCTTCTGCACTCACTCCTGCCCTGCGTTCCTCTTCCTCTTCAACCAACAGCAATTAAAAATTGCCTGCGCATCTAAAACTATTGAAAGTTAAGAGAGTAGCCACTCAAATGAATGAATGAGTGTGAATGATTAAGTAAAAAGTAAATATCTCGTGGACGAATAAGGCAATAGATAAGTAGTGAGTAAAGTTTCTTCTATCTACCAACAGCCAACAACTCTACCCTTATATACACATTTCTCTCAAAGAAGTCTCTAACTTTACGACACAAGAAGAAGTTTGAAAAGACTCATCCAACTGGTAGGGAGCAGGAATATTAAACCAGTAGTAAGTTTACCAGTCCACCAAGCCAAAAGCAGGTAGTAAGTTAGTAACTGACTGTGTGTGTAGTAACTTTAAGCTCCCAGTAGTACACACAAACATACAAAACCTGGCTTATAGCATAATATTAAAGAAGTCTCTCTCCACAAGAGAGTTGGATCACAGAATGTGATGATGGTGATGGGAGGTATAGAGAAGTGGTGGTAGTGGCTGAGTGGATGGAAAAGGTAGGGAAGAAAAAAGTCCGTTTAGATGTAAATATATGTGCATAAATTAAAGAGACCGAGTTTTTATTAGTGTTAT
Organism: Isotomurus graminis; assembly: GCA_034696565.1. Classification (NCBI taxonomy): domain Eukaryota; kingdom Metazoa; phylum Arthropoda; class Collembola; order Entomobryomorpha; family Isotomidae; genus Isotomurus; species Isotomurus graminis. Next base: position 4,180 of record JAQGAB010000992.1, read on the forward strand.
TATTTTATTATCGAGCGGAAAGGTTTTGGGTCAGACTGGAACTCGAACTCCTCACTCACGCTTCACAGTCTGCATAATTTCACTTTTCATTCACGACACACTCAAACACTACCAGAGCTACTTGTTCTCAAGGATGCTTATTTGCTCAATTTGCACTATAAGGCTTTTTAAAATTATACGCATTTTTAACTCGCAATTTTTCACTCATGCACTAACACTTAAGCTCATGTAATAAAGTGAGGAATTTTATTTTACTACCAACCACCTACCTTCAACTACCAACTACCCACCACCGCGCCTTTACACTTTAGATAAAAGTATTTTATACCAAGAAACTTATTCATGTGGGAGAGTTACATCACCAAAAATTCTTTAGGTATGAATATGTACTTAAATAATACAAGTGTAACAAATTTTCATCAGGGTCGTGTCAACTTGCATCGCAGATCTTGGGGATTTATTAGCTTTTATATGAAATGACGCGTACTCGTGTGATATCACGTTTATGTCGGGATCATTTTAAGACGTCATTTGATTAGAGAGAGATTGTATACCCTGAGAACCAAGGTTTGTAACTCAACAACAGTTTTGCATGTAACAACTAATTCGTGAATTTGTGACAGGGTCAACTTTACAGTTTTACACACAACCAAAGAACCAAATCATTGCGTCAGACTTTGCGGTCCGTCTTGTTTCATCTAGTCTTTAAAGTAGAATTCAAACTAACCAAAATTCATCTGAAAGGTTTAAAGTTTAATCTATTGCCCATAAAATATTGTGTTCAAAACATATTAAACTTTTTCGCTACTGACAAATAATCCTTGCGGTTCGTAGGATTAAAAGATGATAAAGTTGATACGGGTTGGACATGGACATTCGATTGAAATTCTCAACACGGAATTTCTCTCGTACGTTCAATATCAACCGTTCACTGAATCTTCATGTGTGTGTATATATCTGCCTCAGGTCGCATCTTTCAGAGATCCTCTCCTCATATCATTTTGACTAAGTTACCTCCCCATTTTAATACAAGATTAATAATATATGGCTTATTTCATTTGATATGTTTTATCATCCCATTCCTCATCCTTCATACACCTTTACTAGTATCCCTAACTCTCTCTCGTACCTATGTTGAGGGCACCACACTTTTATTCACTTGATAAAACTTCCAAGAGAGTTTTGTTCTCATCAGGTGTGTTGTTGTGGATAACCTTGATGTGAGAACACACGTATATGTAATATTCTTAAAAGACCAACAAGTCAAGAGTTAGAGAGGGTCCTCTCTTTTAACACAAGAATAAGTTTAAGTCTGCTCACTTACAGGTAACAACAACCCGATGATGATGTTCATATTAGTTGGTGGTTAGTTACTCACCAGCTAGTGAGTCTTTGACTTTGTACACTTATATTTGTGTAAGTTATATAAAAATCCAGCTCAGCGTTTATTCAGGTAGGTTTGTAGGCAGTCTCTAAAGTGTAAAGTTGTTGGGCAAAGGATATAAAAAAAGTTCCATACCCACATGAGTAGAACTTCCATCCATGCATACAATACAGAAGAGGATCTTCTTTACTATTACACAGTCTTCTTATGCCTTCTCAGTTCTTAGATACCTACGTATATGTGGTGTCTGTATCCATGTGATGAATCCCATCATCATGGAACAACCTGGCTGTTTAAGATAATACCATTAAGAGTTGTGGTAAAAGGTCACCCCCTTAACCATTTCGGGGTCAACAAGTGGGAGTCCACGAGGACATCTTTCTCTGCACGTATTCTGTACACAATATACTTTTTACCAACCAAAGAAAGGGAAAACTTATAGCACCACATACACGAGAAGTTCATGTACTAAACGTCTCAAGTAAAATTGAATAATAATGGTCCATGTGAATCACTCCAAGAGTGCAAGTATTGGTCATCCCAATAGTCGCGAAAATTATTTGTGATATATGAAAAGAAGTACGACAGCTTTTGTGTAGAATTTTTTAAAGAAAAACTCATTTTGCAGGAGTGTCTCCTTATCTCTCCCTATTAATATTGTACCACTGTGTACTATTGTAAAAAGTCGAATCAACCAAACTCGTGATGTGCTAAGCGATGTTAGTTAAAAGTTAAAAACTACTGGATATGCAACAAAGGTGCAAAAAGATGCCTCCTTACAATACTTGCTCAATTACACGCTAAACAATTTGCTACAAATGTCATGTCATTTTGCAGTTGCCTGTAGATAACTCAACCCTTCACAAGCTTCACAGATAAAGTAGCCAAGTATTGTGAATACATTAAGGTGAAGGAGAGGCAAATGAAAAACTACTTGTGCTTAACTTTTGACGAGTGCATATACATAAGACATGTCGGAGGTTTATTTTGATATGCAAAAGAAAAAACTGCATCTCATTCACAATACACACTCAGTCATTTATTCTAATTGAAAATTGACTCTTAAGAAAAGTCGTGAGATGCGCACAAGCCAAAGATGAGATTCTTTAAGAAGGACGACTCATCAAGCTCATCAGCGAGCGAGTGTTCCCCCAGTGTTGTTGTGTGTGTGGACGGATGGCAATCTGTAGAGAGATATGTAGACACACACTGAATAAAAAACATTTCATTCTTAGAGATGAACAAAACGATGTGGATGACCACACCAATATAATAATAATATAACAATACCACACCTTCACTTAGTACCAACTACATGACTCGGCCCTTATAACTATCCACCATCCTTGTGTATGTAATAATACATATATAGTCGCTCGCTGCGATTGAATTCAAATGGTCATCATCACCATACACAACCGATCTGCCAAGTGCCAACTGCTTACTGCCTTGCTCTTCATCTTTCGAAGAAACACTTACACACGGCACCAGGAGCACCACAGCAGTTTAAACCCTTTAGGCAAACTTGGCATCGCACACTCATACAGAGGTAGAGCTTCGGAGATGTAGGAACGATGAAAAAATATCAAAAGGACAGGTTTATAGTCAAAGGAGAAAACTATTTGTACTAGTCACTTACAAGACTGATGATGATGGCTTGACGCAGAGAAACGAAAAACAAAAACATTTAAAAAATATTTTTCAATGGACCTGTGACAAGTTGGCTGATACTAAAAAATACCAAAGTCGAAAGCACATAAACTTCCTAAAATTAAAAACACAATCAAAAGCCATTTGCAAAAACATCTTGTAAACTCTCAACCATTTTTCTACATAATTTTATTTATTACAAGAGTTTAATTCTGCCTAGAGAGATAACAAAATAACAAGTCTCGCACAACTCACAATTTAAAACACATCTTGAGAGTAAATTACAAGTGTGAGTGACTTTTTGAAGAGCACTTTAAATTTATGGATTCTTAAAAATGAATTATGCGTGAGAGTCAAGAATTTGAACGTAGAAAAAACTTGTCGCTGCACCAGCAGCAAGTGTTGTAGTTTGTAATGAGTTCAACTTGAATTATTATGTCTTTTTGAGTGAACTGCTGCACTGCCAACTGCGAGTTGATTCGAGCTCATTCATTAAAATGAAGGCAAACTGTGGTGTGTGTGGCAGACAAATTGTAGGAATTTAATTTGGTACACAAGGCTCCTCCTCAAACCATTCATTTACTGTCACTAAACATGCAATTATGATACTTTACAAATTGCTTTTACTATTTACAAAGTCATCAACTATTGTTTGGGAAACACTTCTAGGAGTCCAACGATATCCCCTGCCATAAGACAAGACAATCTACCCGATCAAATTGTACGTACAACACAACCTTTGTGCCTCGCAGGAAAAGGACTTAACGAAAGAATTATATAGCATATTATTGTCGGAAGCTTTCTGTACACACACACACCACAAATTAATAACCAACTTCCTACAGCTCAGTTAACTTTGTTTTGTAAAGCAATAAGTATTCCCGAAAGTTTATAGGATGAGGTGCAAGTACCGTCGTAACTTTCCCACCCAGCATTTTACGACGTGAGACATCGGTAATAAATGTGCAGGAAACCTTTACTCAGCTTCGTCAAAACAATTAAACAATTACCTTATGAACAACACTTACCGCTAGGATGTTCTAATTAGTAGTTGGTTCCGTTTTGATAAGACTGCTTAAAATATCTCACGGTACGAGACAAAAATGTGATAAGTCCATTTACACTGCTAGTACAGTTCATATTACTATCTTTTCACATAATTATAATAACTCCGAGAAATCCTGTATAGAACATATTTTACGTTGAAATGTCATACTTTTATCGAAATATGCCAGCATCCCCGATAAATATCCTGTAACATAGGCTGCGTACCCATTTAATTCGATACTTTGAACAAAACACATTCAGACTTGTGAGGAGTTGCTCGATTCCGTAACTTCATTCACGATGATAATAATAAGCCTGACGATGATGATGACGATCATCTCCCCCGAAAAAAATTGCCCAAAAAGACAATTTTGTTAATGTTCCTCCAGAGAGTGAAAGCGTACGTCGGGCATTGTATCAGAATTGGGTATGCGATTACACCCGACGATACGAACGGGACTGGGACAGGATTATTGCTTCCCCAGTACAATTGTGCAATTTCTTGAGAGATTTTCGTACAGCGTATATTCTTCCGTTTTTGATGTTCTAATATTTTAGTGTTTTGAGCATCACTCAGGCTTGTTGTGAGTAATATAAGGCTTTCCTTCTAAATGTTTATATTCCTCTACAATTAGTGAAATGGAATGTAATATGCAACTACCACTTCTCGAGCCACGGAGAGAAACCTGTGGGGAGGCAAATGTGGAATTCCAAGCTTCCAAAGATTCCCATGTATGCATTTATAAAGGCACAGTGAAGGTTGGATATCCGATAAAATTGACATAACTTTGAAAAACGAGATGAATTCGGTTGACTAGGTAGAATAGGCGAGTTCTTCTGGTTGTACTTCTCTTGTAAGAATGAGCCCCTCGAGACTCACGGAAAAGGGTACAGTTTGACTCCCTTTATATAATAATAAGTAAGGATGAGGCAACCTTATCAATCATACGAATCCCCCCTTGAGCGATGGAAACTGGCTTTTTTCGTCCAACCGACCCATCTTCCCGTGTAAAAGGTTAAGAGACTCCACAAGAGATTCTTTCAAATTGCTCTTTCGAACTTAACTCTCTCTCTCTTGTACAACGAAACAATACTTTCAACATAACAGACTTGACCATCACGTTGATGAAGAAGAGTACAGGTGCATCTATCCTCATCAAAAACCAGACTGGATAAGAAAGAGAGATACACGCCAAATTCCAACCCAAGTAATCATCATCCACTCTCTCGTTTTATTAAATGTCCCTACACATTACTATTATTATTGTTTTCAAATCTTTCTTTCTATTGAACTCTGACCTCAGGCTAAGTTGCACGTTTTTTATACTCACATCATTTCCCTATAATTTCATAATGACTTGTACAAAGACCTTTAAGCTTCGTCATATAATCCTCCGCCACGTTTTACTTTAACTACAGAATTTACAAACCTCTACTAAGGACTATAGATGCTAGAAAGCTCATCACCGAGTTATACACAATTTATATACAAAACCTTCATCGCATAAACTTGTTGGTCCTAAGTTACTCCTCTTGTCGGGGTTAGATTGATTGACCTCCACTGTTCCCTACGAAGATGAAAGAGCCATTTATTCACAGCACAAAGTTTCATTCCACGGAACAAGTCACAAGAACATGATTTACCTAAGTATATCCTCCTCCAGCTTTGAGTACACCACCACCACCGACAACCAACTCACAAAATGATGAAAGGGATGGATGAACCTGGTTAACTTTCGTTTAAAAATTTACCCGTCCCAAAAGTACACTTGTTTTATTTCATCCGAAACAAACGGCGAGAGAGAGAGACAATCCCACGAAGCACGTCCGAAGAAGACCATTTTCTTCTAATATAAAATACAGAAACCATCAGTGGTTCAATCGGTGGGGTTGAAAAGTTCAACCTACGGAGGCTGTAATAGGGAAATCAAAATTATCTTCATTTTTAACTCCTTTATTTTTAAGGTTCGTTAAAGACCGAGAGAGCATATTGGGTTGGATGGATTTATTGTGTGATTCAAACCCAAAAGAGGAATTAAGATTATTTCAACTGCCTCTCATTCTCCCAATGTCCCAATGTACAATCGCTGCTACCCTTCTTTTTTTATTTGAAATCTTCTTCCTACACGTCCGCAATGGTGAATGTGAGAGATTGTTGGGAGTTTAGAGCGGAGGGAAGGCCGTGAAAACTACTTCGTTAAGCAATTCCACAGTGTCATTTGGGCCATAGGTAGTTCCATAATACTCTGTTCCTTCAATTCCTACAGAGACACCCGTTTCATATATTCGGATTAAATCTCACAACTGTACATGGTACATGAGGATCCTTTAAACTTATTTCTTCCCCTTTCTCTCCTCTCCACAACAATTCCTTACATTTCCTCCGTACAAAATTCAATTAATCTACCCCAAGGGAACAATCAGAAGAACCCTTTTCATTAGACTACCAACGGATGATGAGAAGAGTGTATCGCGGTGGTTGTTAAAAAAGAATGTCGTCATTTCATAGAAGACAGAAAGTCTTCTATCCCAAGTTTCATTCCACATCCACTCGTCATCTCTTCTTCTGCAAGTGTAACCAGACACACGCAACACACTCTGAGAACCTGTTGGTTGGCTAAAAGCTCATCTTAGATCTTCAATACACAACTGCATGGATCATCAAGGCAGGACAACAATGAATAATAATCTTACAACCTAACAATACTACACAGGAGAGTCAATGATAATATGTCTCTCCTCAAATTACATTATAATATTTATACACGACGCACACACACATACACACAGAATATCAGGATGGACGAAGCCACGGATGGTCTGAGGAATTTTTTAGCACACCAGACATCCCGAGAGAAAGTTGTTGGATTGGTAAGTTGTTTGGCACACCGTCCACCATGCACACGAGGATATTCAACAATACGGAATATAAGTCTGTGTGGTACACTAAGACTAATATATTCAAATATGCATATGTGCAACAACCAACCAGCACCCATTATTGCTCACAGCATTGCTAAAGTCAGGACTACTTTTATGAGAAATTGAGGAGACCTCTGAGCAGAAAGCCTGCAAAATAATGGCAAACGGATCTATAAGGTGAAGCTCAGTGAGAAGGTAATAATTCACTACAAGAGTTTGTAACACTGGGGAGAGACCTTTTGTTTGTGAGCTCAGGGAACAAGGGCCAAGTAATTTATTGACAATTGTTGCTAATAAACCAGCAAGCTAAAAGCAACTTGATCCTTGCATACTTCAAGAAACCAGGTAGAGTTTCGTGAAAAGCTTCTTCTTGGCTTTGTCAAGCAACTTTACCAAGAAGTATACAGGAACTTGCTTAGAGAGCCAATTGCCCCATAGAATTGTACGTTTTTTTCTCCTTCGCTTTTGATATCAATGAACGACCTGCTGATCTCATGGAATGTCCCCTCGTTCACTCTCAACAAAAGCCGCTTGATTTAGGAGATGACCATGATCACCATCATCAAAGACCCTAAAATATTTCTCACCAGCCAGGACACTCTTTTTCTGCCTGTGGAATCCATCCATGACCGCAAGATGAATGAGACCCGCAATGATCCCTTTCTCCCATTCGTTTCAATTCATCCCACAGCAACTATATGGGCTGGACACTGGTATTTACTGGAAAACGAGTTGCCCATAAGGTTCCGGGTGTTTAACACGATGACACCGTGTGAGGGTCCTACAAAAGCTACTTTCCTGATCAGCTTCAGATAAACTTCAGAGGAAGGAAGGACACTACTTTAATGCAATGTAAGTTGATTCAATGAAGGAAATAAACCACCACCACGACCAGAACAACCCTGTCATTCTCCTGTACATTAGAAATGGTCAAGATAAATTAATGGCCAATGTGGTTATCACTTGTTGCAGGTTTTCTTTGTAGAAGACGGAACAAGGCGCAAGGTAAGGAACCATAAATTCTTATTTGGCACTCATCCTCCAATACAAAAAAAATTATTTGATCGCGATTTGTGTCAACTTGATTTTTGCATTTGTATATTGTCTTATATCCAAACCAATCACCCAGAACTAATTGATGATTCTCACCAGCCATTTTAGAGCATTGCTGAGCCTTGAATCTACTAGGATTCCAAAATCCTTCCCTACAAGGTAATTATTTTGCATGTTAAACAGTCAAGTACCCTAATTTATAATATTTAGCTCTCCACGGAGCATCAGGATCTCCCAACTCTTAATAATATTACTCTATTGTGAGTCTGATCTCAATTAGTTCCTTTTTTTGCACAAGGTAAGTTCCACATTGCCATCAGTGAATTACTCTCATAGAATTACTAGTTCCAAGCAACAAAAGAAAAGAAGTTGGGATGTCTCTGTCTTCAATAAGTCCAAAAAAATCAAAGTCAAGCTGGCAATAATTAACCAAGAAGTATTCATTCATCGCTCCACCTTCCCATTCAAAGGTATGGATCTACTTAAATCCAATAATAATTGGTTGACAGCTTGGTGCATGAAAAAGAAATGCTTCATTCATTCTTCGATCGAATGAAAGGTGAGGTTATCTACTTTGAGATCTTAAGGAGACTATGGGATGCACACACAAAGAATGAGAAGGTGCATGATAAATGCTCGAGGTGTGTTCTGGTGAGGAATCCAATTTGACATGCACTTTATACTTTATACCAATGTGGAATGAAATATAGGAGCTTATTAAAACAGTAAATGAAGTGATTACATTAAATAAAAGATGCAAAACACTAGCGCATAGGGTTTGCATGAATGAGGCACACTGTTGACTGTGTGTCGGTCAGTAGCAGACACAATATAACATGTACATTTAATAAGATAATATTAAGCCGCTCCACAACAGAAGCAACAAGCACAAGTTAACAGCTAGCTCATTCAAAAGGCATTGCGTACGATTCACGTAGAATATGATGTATTTGCATCTTATTTGCATTGCACGGCTATAAATTAAATCTGAGAACATATCAGATTATCATATCGAGTGAAGATCTTCTCAGAGCGTAATTTGGAAACAAAAGAGATGCACTTGCCAAGTGTATCTATTATTTGGAGGCCACTCTTCACTATATAACACTAGACACGCGTAAACCATTTCATCAGTCGGGCTTTCTCCTTTTCTTAGCTGGGTGCATTAATTCATCTCCAATCCAATTACTTTTTCACTCCATACCTAAAGATAGATAAGTAGATAAAATAATAAATCAAAGATCACTTGGGCTATTGTTCTTAATAACCAAGAACCGGGCAGCCTGCAGAACACACATGCATGGCTCTATATAGTTCTATTTAACAGGAAGAATTTTGTACAAAGATAATGAAGTGTGTAAAAGTATCGGAGGATGAACACGAAGCGAAATACTTTTCGATACCTTCTGCTTAGGCAGTTTAGTACTTAGTTACAGCATAAGTTGTACATTTACATATTTACATTAAGCAGAACATGAGTTCAAAAATGAGAAAAACGAGTCCGATCATCATCATCCTTCTCATCATGATAATCTTGATGATCATCATCATCATTGGAAAGGTGAACACAGGTAGCTAGAAAATTTGAATTTTTAATCAGCCACTCACTCACCATATCCACTGGTAGAGAGAGGCAGGTAGAGTGCAGACTGCATAAAAAACTTGTATCCAGGCATGAGCTACATATTAATTCTAAGTCTCTTCCACCATCTATCTATTGAAGAATGTGATGAGCTCCCTCCTGCACTCCACCACTTCAGACTTCTATAATATACTCTCATCTCATAGGTATCAATGTTTATGAAACTCTCAAAGACCTCTACGTGGCTATGCTAATCTCCAAATAATCTTAAATGTTGCTCATGCACTTTTCAAAACTATATGACCAACAACAAAAGATGGAAAGTCTCCTAAAACTCTAATAACCTTTGCTATCCAATATCCAAGCTTTATTTGAAAAATAACACTGCTTTTAGTCTGACAAAGATGTATTATTGCGAAACCTGTACAAGATAATGTGTGTTCAAACGTTCTGTGGGGTTTATTCTTTATTCTTTCTTTAACCAACCTCTTTGTGAATAAAGTTTTGGCTCATCTCCCTCGATTCTTGCAATTTACTTAAACTGGATTCTTCTTCGGAGATTGATTTGAGATGTGAGCAAGGAAGGTTTTGTGGTGGGTAGGTAGTAGGCAGGTATATTAGGCCTATGAACAGTTTTTCACGTTCATTTAGTCATCTCTCTAGTTGTCTACGGTTTACGTGGTTATTACCCAGGTATGCTGATGGTAACTAAATGTTGACTGCCGGGTTGATTTTGATCGTTTCGTAAGAATCAAAAGGCCAGCCAAGTTTCATAAAATGCCTTCAAGCTAATTAGACAATTGCTATGTGTCAAACAAGAAATGAAACTTTGTACTTCATACGCTTGCACATACCCTGTTAATAGAATAGAAGGTAGGTAGGTAGTAGACAAGTAGGCATGTACATGTTCAGTCTACTATAGTTGTGTACCTTCACACACAGCAGATTTTGGAGTTCATTTGAATACCATCCTAAATAATAATTGGAAGTAGCGAATTAAATGATAGTGAAATTATGAGGATGATAATAATAAGCTCCGTCATGCTGGTAGTGGAGGTAATGATGGGTAAACTCAACTGGAAAGTCCGGATGGACTTGAAGCTCCCATAAAAAATGGGACTACGAAAGGATTTCCTATATGGAAGCATTTTGCCATGCACTGCAAACTGCAACTCGGATCCATTAATCCGGGAATCTTTCCGGGAGAGGAAAGAGCTTAATCGCAGAGATAGATACTCTCAGAACTAAATGATGGAAATGATGAGTAAGGGGATCAACACAGGCAGTTGTTGTCCGTCCGTGTCAATACATCATTCTTGAGAACAATGGAATGGATAAGAGTTGGTGGAATGAGACAAGTGATATTCAGCTCCCCAACCTTCTTGCCTCTGTGCATCTCTATGAAATATTGACACAAAACAATGCCAAAAAGTCAACACAACCCATGTTCGTTCACGTGCTTAGTTAGAGGCATATTTTTATTCGTGTAGTTTTATTGCGAACCCTAGCGTTTCTATGAAATGATATCAAAAGATAGAGCTGCATCATTCCACCAACGGAGTTTCATATGGTGACCATATCACACTATTCGCGGAGTGTGCCGTGGGTTGACATTGATTACTGATATCACATACACAGTGAGAGAGAGAGATCTTGCCTCATACTCTTCTTCATCATCAATAATATCAACCAATACACATTTATTTATTGCTCTGCCTGATATTATTCTCTTTTGAATACATCACGTGCATTCCCCGATCTTGCTGCCAGCTATATATAACCTCCGTTTTTTCTCTATTGTCCAATTGTCCCTGTCTAATAAAGGGGAACTAAAATGCATTTTGTGTGGGGAAATTCTTTTTTATTTCATCTGATCTCGGCTAACTAACAACAACGTACGAGAGTAGTGGGAACTTTAGGATACCCGTGAAATGCAGGAAGCTTTCCTAGTTAGTATGAAGAATTACACTAGTCAGGATATCATACCCAAGAATTACAGTGTAAGTCCTGTACAACTCACATTAAGGCCGGTTTCTACTGTTATAAGGGGACAGAGGACTTAGTTGTGTGTGCACAATTGAGATTGATATTGTGTCGTCTATTGTCCCCTTCGACTTTCAGTTTAAGTCTGTTTACCCGAGACCCGGGCCTTCTATAAAGCACATATATACATATATAAAATACACACAATATATAACCATACAAGTCTTACGTAAAACATGTACATAGGCTTAGTCTATTAGACCCTATAATGGTTTCAATCTGACTTATATTTTATACTAAAGAGAAATTAGAAGATTGATGAGCGACGTTTGGGCAGATTTATGCCACGGATGCGTTTTTGAGGGTTGATCAAGTGAGCGGAGTTGATAGTTTTGCTTTCTTTCCCTGTCTTTCCTCCCTCTAAACTCTAATGTGAGAGTGTCCGTGTTGTCACACAGCTTTAGATGTGAGGAAGGGTGAGATTTCTAAATGATACTGGAGGATATTTCCGGAGGTTTAGTCAACTCTCGTCATCACTTTCATTCCTCTTTCCTTTATGTGAAAAAACTTTTTAAGCTTTAAACACCGCTTCAAGGGGTGAATCCTTCATGGTTTAAGTAAACAATCAAAATCCCTACACTTTCTATGGCTTAAAGATGGAAAACTAAAAGATTCAGTGTGACAACGGTACACACACATACACACTACAGAGTTATATGAGCCACAATGCTTTCACCAACATATTCTTTACGCTCTCTGCTCCCTCCTCCTCTTTCCATCTTTACAGTTTAAGTTAAATGTTTATTATACCACACACCACAAGTAACGAAACATAACGAACAGACCTGTACCTATGAAAGAGGCTAAAGACTTAAAGAGACACACGATAACGAAGAACGCGGGTGATTGTGATACCCTGCGTGTTGTATGCGTATTTTTACCCAAGGCAGAGTGAAAACTCCCGAGAAATGATAATAAAACTGCATGGAACAAAAAAGATTAGAGGAGTGCTATAAAAAAGACACATTGATGGAGGAAGCCCCTTCGTCTCCCTCTTAAGCTAATGACAGATCCACTGATATCTCCTGATACACACACTTCCACTGATCTCCCTAATGAACCACCAATCCACGGAGAAAATAAAAGTTCTCTACTCAAATAATTATTCCTACAATTATCATTGATTAGATTGTTTCTCATCAACTGCAGCAGTAAGAAGAGTACAAGTTGAAGGAAAAGGGAAAAAAGTTAATATTCAAAGTAGTAAAGGGTAATCAGGATGGTAAGATCATATTACATGGGATTCTACTTTGCTCGTTCTTCGTCTTACACACATCTCTCTACGTAATATATTACCCACACACTGTATGTACAATATACATTTTACTCAAAATTTGATCAACTCTTGCCTTCCTCTAGTTCCTTCCTTCATATACTGTTGCAGATGATATGAGAGAGACTTGTGCAATCATTATAAAGAACACACACACACTTGTACGGCGGAGAGAGTGAATATATTATCAGAACAAATGTAGTTTTGCATGTATACTCTCAGGTTAGAGATAAGGTAGGTTGTATAAGATAAGAAAAGATGGTTGTGTGTGGTTGTATGTGCGGTAGAGGAAGGGAAGAAAGACCCAATAGTCTTTGGGGAATGACAGAAGAAAGTTTGAATATGCATGCTTGCATGGATTTGTCTTGTGTGTATAGTATTCACCTACTACAACCATCGAATTCCTTCCTCTCAAGTCCTCCTTACCCGAAATTTCTTTATATATACACGCTCTCACATCCTTAAACCTTAGAATAAAGCTCCTTGGCAGAACCGAAACTACCAAACTGCTACACACCACCACACACTTCTTCCTGGTGTGTATATATATGATAGGGGACGCAAGTAACCCTAGAGTTGATATGGTCGTTGTCTTTCTTCTTCTCCGTCTTCATTTGCATCTTCTTCAAAATATCGATTTCCTACGTGTGTAGGGAAACTTGCTCAGAAGTCTTATAACTTGTTCCTCTTCTCTGGTCGGGAAAGAGACAAATGTCGGGTTTTGTTTGTGGCAGAATCGCTGACAACCTCGCAAGAAGGGCACGAAGAAGAATACTTTCACGAAAACGCAGCTCAGCCTTCTTCTTATGAGGAAAGCACCATTTCTTCACTTACTTTCTCCCTTTCTACACTTTTACTCTTAACTCACAAAACACAAGAACTTCGTATTTTTAACCAATAAAACTTTTATGCTTAACCCTTCTTTCCCTTTACTCTTCCAATCTTCATTTACATCATCATCGCACACACCGTCCTTCCTTTCAACCAGTGGCAATAAGCAAGTACACATCTCACTCAGAGTGCAAGATGCTTTTCCTGCGCTTCTTTTGAATCTAATAAAGTCTTCCATCTTTCCTTGCACTCCCACTTGATGAACCGGAAGAGTCGCTCCAACTTTCAACTATTCAACTCTTTACAAACTTTTCCACAATACTTTTCATCAAATACAAAATGCAGTTAGATACATCGCCTGTCTGTCTTTCTCCTAATGGGAAAGTGCCTTTTAACTAATTCCACCTCCATCATCTCTTGATTCCTCAACAAACTAATATCAACCCGAGATAATATTCAACCTTAATGCATATTTAATTCTGTTCATTCTACTTAATTAATCCCTCATGATGTGCATTCAATTTTTATTTAAAACCCCTCCTCATGTCTCCCTCATTCATTACTCTACACATGAATCTTTTATATACTCCTCCATATCTCCCTTAAGGTAGTCTAATTAAATAATAAAGATTACACCACTTCCTCCACACTTGCTCCAAGCAACTCCCCCCACATTAGTTAGTCACGGAACAAACATTTTAAATAAGGAATTTATACCAGGGAACTTTTTCCAGACTTTTTTACCCTGCCCGGCATCTCCCTTGGGGACAATGGGAATGAAAGCTCCAGTGACAAGTGAAATTAGATTAACAAACGTGCTAGGGAACAAAGGATGATAACCCTTTTCCCTTCAAAATGTCAACGAGTGAAGCTCCGGGAACGGGTGACAGGCAGTAGAGAGTTGGAAAGACACGGTTCCCGAACCTCTCTAGAATTCTCGTATACATTGAATACTCATATATACACTCCGATCTTCTGAAACCCTTCATGCTAATAATACCGAACTGAAACTGATGTTGTAGGAACACACGTATTGATAGCAGGGAGAATGGAGGCGTCAGGTCGGAATATATTGGATTTTGTGGTGGTGATGGTGCACTAAGTAAGTGTGTAGTGAAGTTGTACTTTCTGTCTCCTTTCTTTCCCTATCATTCATGTATTGTGGTTGAAGTGAGGGACAATTTTTGGTATTTCACCCGAGGAATTCCTCCATATTATATCCTTCTCACAAGCCTTTACTCACTCGCTCTCTTCATCATTCCTTTCATGTGTGCATATTATGGCAAGTACAAAATGAACAGGGTGCATTCAAGGGTAGAAATGATCGAATCAAAATCTTATTAAGGATTTCAAACCCATTTTCACCTCTAACTTTTTATCACATACCAAACTGATGGGCTCACGTTAGCCTTCTCACTTCTTCTCTTTTGCAGAATTGTGTTTCGAATAGGTTTCGTTCTTACTCTCAGTAGTATTGATAGATTCTGCATCACCTTAAATTTGCCCATGTGACCGACACTAGCAGAGACAGTTCAGTTTATCTTTTCTACAGTTATAATATTAATTGAACCCTGGTTCACAACTTCACTGTGTAAGTAGAGCGAAAACTTATCTATTCCAGCATCTATTCCATTCTGATTATGACCTTAAAAGAATCTTCTACAAAGATTTGAAAAAGTGCATTCAAATCATCATTGTTACCTTTGAGCTCGACCTACTTCGTATCCACACAACCTTCTGCACAAACCTTAACAATAAAAAATGTAACACAGGATGTATGAACTCCAGTAATAAATTATCTCT
>JAQGAB010000993.1:0-19735 GCA_034696565.1 Isotomurus graminis
GAAGATCTTCCCGTGTGGACATAAGGTGGACATGGTGAAAATATCATAACTTCTAATTGATATATTACCCTAACTACATGATTGATTAAGTTCATACTTAACATAGTTGATCTACGTACATCTATGATCGTAATAGTATAATTTCCAATTCGACACAAACTCGTATACGGAAACTACACATTATTATGTGGAAGGTTTTATTGAACATTGACTATTTCATGTCGAAATGTTACAAAGTTATTATTGTTTTACTTTTGAAGAGACAACAACACGTGAAAGATGTAGAAAACAGTGGACCCAATGAAATATGCCCTTATAATCTTGCAATATAATTTTTATTACGGGTGCCAGCTATTTCATAGTTCGCGATTCGATAGTGTGCTGTTAGATCGCGGTGAATGCATAGTGTGATTATGCATAGTCTGCACATTTACATAGTCACGATAATTCATAGTGCATGTTTTTAATAGTGAGCGGTTTCATCGTTCCAACTCTAAATATGTAAATGATTGTTACTGGCAAAGTAATTACCCTGTGGTTTATCATATACATATGGTTTTCTCATTCTTCTGCAGGATTAGTGCCAGACAACACACAACTCCAAAATGTCTGTTGAATTTTCTAAAACTAATCACGGAAAACCCTTACTTTGTTTTAACGGGTTCACTTTTATTATAGAGAGGAAAGAGACGGTATTAAGCGAGAAAGTTATTTGGAGATGCACAGAATATACAAAGCATCGGTGTCGTGGAAGGTGCCACACCATTTCAAATCAGATTGTTCATGACTCCAACAATCACAGCCATGCTCCCGATCATTTGAAAGTGGGAGTTCGACTCGTTAGTGATAAATTAAAGTTGGATGCAGTTGGAACTACTAGTTCTCCGAGCCTAATAGTAGCTAGTTCCTCACAAGGTGCCAGTCAAGAGGTTATGGCGAATCTCCCAAAGGTGACAAGCCTAAAACGCAAAATTTCTGCTACAAGAAGTTCACGAATAACTGCTGTTAATCCAATTGATTTGAACGAGTTAGTGATTCCGTGTGAATATGCTCATCTTTCTAATGGCGAAAACTTTCTACTCTTTGACTCAGGAATTGACCAGCCTAACAGGGTCTTGGCATTTGGAACTCAGAAAAACATATACTTGACTTGACCCAAATCTACATGATCAGTACAAAGACGACAGCTATTTTGCATTTCATTTGCGATACCTCCCAGCACTTGCCTTTATTCCTGTCAAGGATGTCATAAAATCATTCGAAGCAATACTTAAGATGCCGTTTTTTGAGAACAATAAAGAAGTTCTGACAACATTCGTCCACTATTTCGAAAAAACCTGGATTGGGGAAAAAAGGCGTTCGAGACGGATTCCTCCTATGTTTCCTCTGGCATTGTGGAACATTCATGATGCTATTTGTCAAGACTGGGAGAAGACAAACAACCTATGTGAGGGATTCAATAGAGCATTCCAATCATTACTAGCAGCACACCATCCCACAATATGGAAATTCATTGACGGTTTGAAAAGTCAGCAACAAATCACACAGGTTTGGGATTTTGACTTAAAACCAACTCTGCCATTTGTATGTATCAATCTATTTTTAATATGCTTAGATCGGAATAACAAAATTCATGGCTGGAGATCCTCAGCCTCCTCGCAAGCGGAAACGAGTTGTAGCTCTCCATGAGAAGCTAAAACGGGTTGTTTATGACTACATGGATCGATCTTTGGAAGAATTCATTAAAGGAATTGTCTGTAGCATTCAATTTTTCTAAACTATGATAATATGTAAACACTTACTGTTGAAGTTTTTAAAGAAAGTTTTCATCTTTATAATTCAGGAGGTTAATACTAGCATTTTTTAAACAATCGCGATGAAAACGCTATCAAAAACACCCACTATGTATCATCGAGACTATGTAAATGTGGAGACTACATAATAGTACACTATTAATTCACCGCGATCATACAGCACACTATCAAATCGCGAACTATGGATCATCATGGAACCTTTTATTACGAGGTACAATTAATCAGTCGAATTCGTATCGCCAAATTACAGTTTAGAAACAGTTAATTTTTTGAGAAAGTACAAGACGTCTCTTGAAGGGATGCAGTTTCTTATTAGAGGAGGCTGCAAACAGTACCACAAGGAATGGAAGATGTGAGTTTACTTGTTGTCCTGAATATGATTCCTGAGAATCTCCATATCCGCTGTGACTAATCGGATCACCTGAAACAAAATGCGTATTGTAATGTTCCAAACACTCAAACAAAAATGTGTTTAACCCACATGGATGCGGTTCTTAATGAGGAGGAAGGCTGGAACGGATCCTGTGTTGTACGTCTGGCAAAGCGTCTATATCCACTTTTAAGAAAGTGACGTCAGGGAATTCCGTAGATGCCATGAATTTTATTTCAGGGTCTAAAATTACGGACATGGCAGTCCGCGCACTCCAGAATTCAATCACAACCAACCTGCTTTCCCCGACGGCACTCAGCAGAGTGTCCAGTTGCTCCTGAAATTCAATTAAGTGTCATTAATGGGTCAATAAAGTTCAAAAGCGTGTCAGCAGTTTACCTGGTCTTGGATCGAAATCACAGAATCTACTGCGACACTCAAATGCATTTCCAAAATAACCAGAAGGAAGGTCACGATGAATTTCATTTTAGTTCAATTCCTAAAAGAACTGCAGATATGAAGGAATTTCAAACACGATTGCTTATAAATGAACCAGTCTTTTGGAGTGGAATAATCAAAACCAATTCAAGCAGTGAACAGCAGCAGATGGGGAATGGAGGTTTAAAAACTCAAGGAACTGTGTGGAAAGATAAGAAAATAATTTAATTGAGAAACGTCTAGTTTGAGCCACATTAGTAGGAATCCCCGAGACTTAATTTGTCAGAGCAGCCCAGAATTTTAAACAGTGTGTATTTAGTATTTAGCTAAACTGTGAGTGTATTCAAAACTGATGTGGTATGCTTATCAGATGCTAATGAGCAAAGCTGCTTGTGGTTATAAGGGTAGTTGATACGAATATATAATTGAGGAGCTACCAATCACTATATGGCAGAGCATCTAACAGTAATGCACTCATGCAGACATGCAAATATCTCAAAGACTGAACACTTAATAAGGAAGGTATCTTTATTCCCATTATAATTCACTCAACGCTTTTAAACTCAAATCTTCTTTGCACCAGCTTAACATTAAATCCTTAAGATTGTAAATACGATAAAATATTCTGCTGCAGAATTCCCCAAGCAATACAATCCTCCTTTCGTATGAAACTGGTTGGCTTCACTTTGTACTTTAATTCCTCCAACTTTTCCTTTATCTTCTTTTCTTCAACGGCTGCTAAAGGATCCACAAGCTTGAAGACAGTTACAATCTTTCCTCCAGATTTGGATCCGGCTCCTACGAAATATGTCTTGTTGTCCGTCAGCACAACAGTTATTCCTTCAGCGTCTGAAAAATCGTTTAAGTAATCTAATATCACATGTGTCTAAAAGATCTTCCGATGTACCTTCGTCACTAAAAAGCACAGCCGTTCGATTCTTATGCGGATCTTTGTCTGGAAGATCCAACTGGAGGAAAAGAGGGCACATCATATTTTTCTCTACTGTTTTAATTAAGTCTACAAAAATATGAGGAATCTCAATCCCATCGTCTTCATCGTGGAAACTCATCAACGCTGGTGCTGTTCTGATGTGGGTCACCTACGGTTTAAATAAAAGTATGTTACAGTATTTAAGTAAATTTACAGCCACGAACCCATTGGTAGTCCAAGTTCGGAGCTAATGTAAAGTTATTAGAAGATGCAACTAATCTACTGGAACGTGTCAATCGGAGAGTATTCAGGTATGGCAAACCATCCACTGGTATTCCAATAATTCCAAATGCAACCACGAAGGTTACAATAAACACAAACAACCTTTCCATCCTGAAACCAACAACTGCACAAAGTGGGTTTAACAAGCGTTTAAATACTCACCAATTAGTCTATTAGATATTCCTCCCATTTTAAACTCCTAATTGTCCTAATGGATATTTAAGTTCGGGATTTCCAATAATTAAAACTAATTCATCTATTACAACCTTGGATTTCAACTGTTGCGGACTTGTCAGCACATTTCTGTATATAATTTCAAGGCGACATACAGGGTAACCGTACAAATATATCGCCTCTCCGTCTACGAGAAATAATTTAATGCACTTACTACCTTCTGATTTGATTGTTGGGTGTGGACAGACTCCACGAGATGTAAATATGCTACGGGAGTTAATGAATAAACTCCCAGGTCCTAATAAAAACATTCCACTCTGCCATAAATCAAAGCCCCAATTATTCTCGGGATATTTTAAACATTTATTCAGACACTTAATAATTAATTAGCAACGAACAGACGAATATTCCCCTCTAAAGTTCCTCTGCATTGAGGACAATTTCGAACTCGAGGAAGGCAGTCAGCACACAAGACATGGCCACAACGAAGTGCATAATTAACGTTGCATTTGTTGTAGCACACAGGACAAGTTATCTGGAAATGGAATACGAAATATTAATCACTTGGGAATACCTGAAACAAACATAATTAATAAAGTTTACTGATGAAGATTCAGTTGGAGATTCAAAAGAGTCGGACAACTCTGAACTTGTTGGCTCATTCTGTTCTGAGGAATTAATAAATTCAAGCTGGACGTGTCTTAAAACTAAATCCTCATGTCCATCGCAATTCCCTTTTTCCACAGATACTTTGACAGGTTTGGCTCTGCATGGAATCGCTCCAAAGAAATCTTTAACTGGCTCATTGTTCACAAGAACCTGGAAGAATAAACGAATGCATAAAATGAATATTTAAAGGTGTCTGCTTAATTCCTTACCGAAAAATGGTTTCCTTTCTGAGTAACAATCACAGTAAATTCACTTTCTGGTAGTAAAGAAGGGTAGAAAGCATATTCCTCTTGAAACCAACCGGTCTGGTTACTGTAACAGTTGAAAACCGTACGTTCCTCTGTCCATCGAGGGTTCACGTGACACAAAATATTCCCGTCTTGGATTATATTAACAGCAAACCTGGAATACGTTTCCAATTCATATGAAATACACTGAGGAACATCATTAAGTCTCATTGTAAATAATCTCTTACTCAAATGGATCCCTGGAAATCGTTCCCTTAACCGTAACTCTAAGTTCCTGGTTGGAATCAGGCAATGCGACTTCGTCCGAGACGTACGGAAGGCCCTATAACGATTTTAAAGATATTCAGATTCATTAAGCAAGTGTGTTATAATGTTTAACACTTACCAGTGAATCAGGGTTCTGTTCCATGATGAAAGTCGTCATGTTGTGTGTGCTTAAGTGTTTTGGCAGCAGGAAGTAGTAAAACGCAAGCGCTGGAAGTCTTTCCTGGAAAAAGTCGCCGTGAGTGAGTGAGACTCGGGGTGAGTGGAGACGGAGAGAGAAAGCGCGGGAAAACGTGTGTGCCGTAGGTTTTGTTGTCAGTTGGTGTCAGTTTGTTGTGTTGAATGGATCTTCTTCCGGGATGTCAGTTGATTAAGGAGCTTCTGTGATTTTTAAGGACATTTTATTTATTATGGAGGACGGTAATGCAACGTTAACGTCTTCTGGTGGCTTGTCGGGGGTGTCGTCACAGTATGTGTCGTGTATTGTGGTGGATGGACATCCTATTCTTCCTCCTGTGGTTAGTGATCATTAAGTTCTGTTTGTATTAAAGTCTTGTGGGGTGGGATACTTAATGTTATTTGGTTTCTTGGCGTTGTAGATGACGGAGGAGAGACGTGCTGAGATGAGGATGTATAAGGAATTAGCTGTAGCACGACAGAAGGAACGACAGCAGAGACAACACGTTGAAGACCACGCACCGTCATCGATTGCTGATGAGGAAGAAGACTTGGAAGATGGACGCCCAGTGACTTCAACACCGAAAAAAATAGAAAGAAGCTTTTCAGCTTGTTCTTCAGACTTGGAAAACCTTCCAGAATCCTCAGGAACTTCAGAAGACGAAGATGAAGAGTCCTCAGCAACTTCCGCGTCAACAGGGACGTTTATCATACGGAGGAAACAGTCAGAAGATGTTTTAAGTGTTGGAGAAGCTTCCCCTCTTCCTCAGGAAATGGAGGAGCCTGTGAGTCCCTCAGCTTTTTTGTATTCAAAGAGAAAACGACCTGCCAAGTATTTCGACACGAAAGACGAAGAAGAAGTGGGGAAAACTCATCTGCAGCTGGACGGGTCAGCAGAAGAGTCGTCATTTGCGAGTACAACGCTGTCCAAGTACTTAACAAGCGGAGGAGGAAGGGGTTCCGCGAGTTGTTCATCGCTTTCCAACACAACAACACCTGGAGAATCATCTGCTGCAAGCAAATCGTTCGTCACTCAGTTGCTGCCGAATTCCGTGCCGCCGCCGTCAGCAGAAGAAGAACTTAAGTCATCGTGTTCTTCAACAGATCGAAGGTCATTTACAATCAACACGGATTTCTTGTTGTTGTCTAAATTGTCACTGGAGGATGACAAACGATCTCCTCCGTTGAAAGCGGTAAGACGGTCAGTCCGGAGGAAGTTTTTTGATTCACCTGAGCCCAAAACACCTGAGGAGGGAAGTGAGAGTGACAAGGAAAATATCTTGGAGGACAGTCATCAAGTGTTGTCCGTGTCTGGGTCAAGAGGTCACGTGAGGAAGCTGAGCTACACGCTTTCTGAACCGAGTGAAGCTTTGTTGTCTGCTGGACTGAGGAGTCCGCCGAGTGGAGGCCACGAAAGGTCGCCGTTATCGCCTATTGCGCAGTCAGCACCGAATACTCCTCAAGGAAAAATGGATAACCAACAACGGAAGGAAGTAGGAGAGGATTACAAGGATGGGTCGAATACTTCCTCAGAATTAGGTAAATATTTAAACACTTAGGGACAGAAGGACTTGCCTGCTTAAGTAGAGGAATAATTTTTGGATAATTGAATGATTAAGGAAAAGGAGAAGCGCTGGAGAAACTGGAGATACTGATGAGTCGCTACGAAGAAGAGGCGCGGAGGATGAAAGCGCTTTTCGAGGCGGAGAAAGTAAAGATTCTCCAGGAAATCGGAGAAGTGAAAGGTCAGCAGATTGAAGATCGAGTAATGCAAATGGAAATGCAGGAAGAAGAAGAAAAGGTTTTGGATTTGTCTAAGAAATCTTCAGTGGACAAAGTTCCTAGTGAACTTCTTCGTCCTTCATCATCGTCCAGTAGTGTTGTTGTGTTAAGTGAATCAACTAGCGTTCGAAACATCTTCGGTCCTTCGGAACCTCAGTCTCCTTCTTCGAGTAAGTTGGGTTATGAAGCTCATGCACCGTCTGCAGCGTCTCCTCGAGTGACCTCATCTGGATTAGCGCTGCTTCAGTCGATTCGTGGAGGAAAGAGATCTTCCAGTAAATCTGTTTGTCTTCCGGATGCTACTTCTCCGTTACTTAAAGGACTTGTGATTCCTCCAGAGACGGTCAGAAGTCAGGAAGAAGGTTGGAAGATAAGTACCACAAGGCCTGGAGTGAATATTGACAGTGTGTTGGACAGCAAGTTGTGTAAATTAAGTGCAGCTGTGAAAGGGTATTTGGTACGAAGACTTCTTCATACGGAAAGGGTTCAAGGAGTTGTGGCTACGATTAGAGACACAGTTGCCTTTCTTTTAAGTCTTTATGAAGAGAAAAAGGCTGAAGAGACAGAAACTTCGGATGATGATTTGAACAAAAGACTTCTACAACAAGTGAGTTTGTCTTAGGTTTCAGTGTTTTATTATAAGACTCTTATTATCGTATCCTTAAGTCGGTTGTTTAATGTTGTTGTTGTTTTTGTAGTTGACATCCGCTTGCACGTCTTTCCACGATGTTTTCTTCAAGTTGAGCACACATGAGCGTATGGCAATCATAGCGAATGATCGAGAGAAGTTGAAAGCAAAAGCGTTGCACTTTAAGGTGTCTTCAAGTCATTCTGGAGGGAAGAAACTTACGGAGGCGACGCTGAAATGTTTGGAGCGAAGACTGACTTTAGAGAAATCTCCGTCCAAGCCGAAGAACAGTGGGACGTGGAGAAGGAGGACTACGACTTCTCGGGGACCTTCGTACTCCCGGTTCGTTCAGCGCCAGTCTTATGCCAAAAACGCTAATGTGAATGATGCTAAAGTTGGTATGAAACGGCGACGTCTGAGCACTGCGACCGTCCTAACTAATCGAGGTATACAAAACCGTCTTTAAGTCCCATTGGTTGTAAGTTTAAGTAATAAAGTACGTGTGACTTGCAGATACCAACGGGAACAATACGAGACGACCTTCAACCTCTTCAGGTGCTGCAATGACATTTGATCGCGCGCTGCCTTCAGTCACTCCCCGAGAGTATCATTCCGCAAGACAAGACAGTCATCAACCGGATTGGGGCTCCACTACTTTCGTAATTCCGTCCTCCAAGGTCACAAATGTTACTAGTAACGCTTCTTCAAGACTTTCATCCAGAATGAGCGTTAGCACCCCCGCCTCCACTCCTTCCTCCAGAGTCCCGTGGAAATAAAACTGAGTGAGTGTGAACATCACGGAAACTATTGTGGAGTGCCGATAAACTAATGTTTCTTTATGTTCCTAGGAAATCCACACTGAAAATGCAGCTGCGCTTCTACGGATTAATTATTACTTTCAATAGCTCGGAGCTACCGATTTAATGCATTTCTATTTTTTACATTTGGCGTTGCCTTCTTTTAAATTACTTGTAAACATGTGTGGAATTTTAAACGTGAAGAAATAATTCATTAGACTCATGTAATTAATTTTTGACCAATCGAATCGTCAAATAAACTCGAACATGTGTAAAACTTTATTAAGGTTGAATTAATGTTCATTAATGATCGTTCATGATATTAACAAAGAGTATAAAACACTCGATACTATTACAATCGTCTTTTACACATTTCACTCAACTGGGAAGAATGTTTCGTCGGAACGGAAATAATAATATTCTCTCTCCACAGTTCGCATCTCCTCGAATGACCTAAATTAACTTATCACGTAATGAATTAACTAATTAGTCACCAATTTTTAGTGGACGAAATGTATTTCAAACGACAACGAGAGTTGATTGCTGTGTGTTGATTGTGTAAATGCGATTGGACTTGATAAGAATCCTTTATAAGCTTTATATCCGCCTAATATAGTACAGGTCTACATTTGGGTATACAGGCATTTTCTCTTACTTTTAGTAATTTGGATTTAGGGAACTTTTAGTTAAGTTAGTTGACGTGTGTGTGTTAGTTTTAGTCGGAGAGGAGTTCGTCCATCCGTCTTCTTACTGCCAACTCAACGACTTCTAGACTCGCCCAGTCCAACTCGGGAATCAGGCACAACACTGCGCTAAGCAGGTTGGATGACTGCAGATAACAACAGAAGAAGTGTTAGAAGATATTAAGATGAGTGGCCGTAGTTAATGGTAGATTTATTTGGAATACTTTCATACACTTACTTTGGTCCTGGGGGGTTTGGTACTTGATTCCCGACCTCCTCGTACACTTCCTGTTCCATTGACTACTCTACTGCTGGAGACATTGCTGCTGCTTGTTCTAGAGTGGATGGTGGAAGGGGGAGGAGGTGGCGACGATTCTTCTGCGGGGTAGTGGTGATGGTGATGGTAATCTCGGTCGCTGTATGCAGATTCCCGTTCCCTCTGTTGCTGTTGCTGTTGCTGGTACGCCAATTGCTGTTGGTGAAGGTAGTCAACACTTCCGGAGCGACTTCGTCCTCGTCCACCACTGGTATCTGCACCATAGTACGCTGAAGGGGTTTCGGTAATCCTTGCAGATGTTGTTGATCCCCCGTTTGGTATTTCTTGGGTTTGGGTCGGATAAAAAGGTTCCACTGGAGATCTCTGTACTCTTCGAGGCTGGAATCAAGTGCTTTGACTTAGTCTAATTGAATACTTGACCGTTTCTCTGCTGTTAAACTCATACTCACCACGTGATTAGTAGCGTGATCGGTGTTAGGATGTGTGTAGGGGGGAGTAGTAGTGCTGGTGCTGTTGTTATTGTTAGTGGGGGAGTGAGATGCCGATAACTCGAGGGGAGAACTTGAAGGAGAGATGATAGGATCAATTCCTCCGATTATGGTCGAGTTCCGTCGTCCTGTCTGCTGATGCTGGAGATGATGGGTTTCTGGAGAACTGGAAGGCGATCTTCGGACTCCAATCGTAGGAAAGGCTTCTTGTGACTCACCTCCCTTCGATGCAGGTAATTAGTAAATTATTTAGTTAATCAAAAGCTGTCAGAGTATCAGTTGGTTGAGAGAATTAGAGAAAGGGAGAGGATGTTTTACCTGGACACTATACGGGGAATATTCTGGAGGCGGACTTCGACTTAATGCAGTAGAAGAACGGAAGCAATTCTCATCGAATTCTACTTGAGCTGCGTTGGAGGAATTTCTTCTGTTCATTACTTGGATGTTTTCGTCTTGAACGAAGTTGTCGGGAGAGTTTCTTTCCTGAAGAACAAGACATGCATCTTGAGATTTGTAAGTACAGCTTGATTGGTTAGTAAATGGTATAATTACTCTGCGTGCTTGGGGATGCTCAAGGATAAGGCCAGTTTTAAGTGCGTGTTCAATCTCCTCCGTGGAGACTTCAGCATTGTCGAGAACTTCCAGGTGGGGCAGACATCGAATTACGGTGGCTCTGTAGCTGCAGAGGGTATGAAAAACGTTAGTAAGATTATGAGTGACTACAAATATCTAATAAGACGCTTACGCAGGTCCTGCTGACTCGACACAAGGGTTTTCTGCGAGGAGAAGTCTCCTGAGTCTAGGGAGCTCCTGAAGGTAAACAAGTTCACTGAGGTCACGAATAGCATTTCGTCGAATGTACAGTTCAACGAGGTTCCTGCAGTACTGGAAGTCCACTAGTGATGTGATTTTGTTCAGACTGCAAATAATCATAAGCAAAGAGTCATTAATTAGATGCTCGTAGAATTCATTGTATGTTTCATCGGTAAATTATTGAGGTGCTGGAATATGTACAAATCCAAACGAGTGTTTCATATTCGTATCAAAAGTTTCAAATAACAGTAAGGCAACCTAACATTATTCACAATCTAATGCTACTGCCAGTCAGTGCCAGTAGTAACAACCAGAACTTGCAGATATGCAGATATGTTGCCGTGTTGTGCTAATGGTTTTAGTTTATCATTCCAAACAAAGTTTTTATCCATTAGTAGGCAATCCTGGAATTCTTGAGACAATATTTGATCCTTATCTTCCGGTCTTTGACTTCCTGGAAGGAGAGAACTACAAGCAAAAAGCTGGAGCCACCGATGACTCACAACAGACCAATCCATTTCCTAAATTACTTTTTGTTGGCTTTAATGACTCACCCACTTGACCTAACTATTTGTGCTAGTTCTCTTTTCCTCCCTGGATATCTACCAAGTGTGGAAACTAGAGTACAAGAGATGCTATACAGTTAATACAGTAGATTCATACTTGCACTAGTATTTATTTGAGTTTGCATAACATCTTCAAACATGCGGACACAGATAAAGAGATGTCACAGGGTTCCCAGATATTCATCACAATTAACATGCCTGAGGTGTGCTCTACTTGTTTGTTCTATTTCAACTTGCGTTAGCAGTTTGTGAGGACAGTTGATGATAAACAAGTAATAATTACAGTTTACAGTAACACAGAGAGGTGTCTATTTAAGAATTACCAGACCATCATTGGCCAATGCTGTGTGTGTGTGCAATCCACAATTTACCCTAAAAAGTCATTCTTATTCTTTTTGCATTCTTCTAACCGTCTCTCTCGTCTTCTTTAGGTAATCTTCACGCATACGCTTTTTTTGTAGAAAAGCACACACCCTCAATTCATACTTCTCATCTCTGTTGTTGCTGCTTGTGTAAATGGAAGATGATAAGAATGGTAGTGAAGGGTGCGGTACTACTATTTGACTCTGCATTTATACTTTTTTCTCACTTTTACTCTTCAGAGCCAAAAATTCCTGAGAGAATCCTCCTTTAAAGTAAATCGCTACACACACCCTAACTAAAGTACTCTTCGAGGCTTTTAGGTTTTAGAGTTTAAGATGTTCGTGTGTAGGGCGAAATAAGGAAGCTTGTTTCATTCCCACGCTCTGTCTGTGTGCAAGTGTCTTAACCAAATTCACTTGAATGATTCCCAATGAAACCTCAGGAAATAAACCAAGAAACTGTCAATTGGTTTTCTCTATCAGCGACACTTCTACTTGGACCAAATGGTGCACAAACTCACCAAACCGCAAAACCACTTGCACCTTAAAACTTTAGTGTAAAGTTTTCCCGTAAATGAAGTTTGTACTGGCTTTTAAAGACGGTTTCCTCAACCGCAAAAAAGGAAGGAAGTTAGTTTACAAAGTTCAACTCACTTTGTTTCTCGATTGTATTTTACTTAATTGTCTTTCAGAGTTTCATTGGGTTTCATTCATAGAAAGTCATTGACAGATGGAGAAACAATTAATTAGCCAAGCGGACTCTAATTGCCTGTTGGATTGCACATTGTGTGACATGAAATACCTGAAGACGTACCGAAGAGTATTTGCATTGTAAATGATTATTTGTCTATATTTTAAATTCAGTAGTGAACTTGAATAATGCACAGCACGAGAAAGAGATGTGTGTGAGTGTGACTCAGCATCAACTTAACTAATCATAAGACTACTGGGTAATTCTTATTAATCAATTTGAATTTCAAACGAGATGATTCTCATAGTTGAGCTAAACCTGGCTTTTGGTAAAGTGTCTTATTATGTGTGAAGCTTTGCTAATATAAATATTGATACATGGAGATGAATGACTAAATGAAAAGTATTCAATCTTCAGCATGAAATACAAGAACCCGAGTAGTTAGTGTCCTCTGCCTTATTTGACACGGTGAGATGCCAATGGAAGTTATAAGCAGTAAAATAAAATCACAATTCGTTTAGATTCATAGATGTTTACGATGGGGTCCTGCAAACCTGGATAATGAATAAGTATAGAAGAATTAATGTAAATGCAAAAAATCATGTTAAAAGTCAACATTGGATTGAATGAAGGTATTTGCAGAAAGTCTGATAAAGGAAATGATTCCCATCGTCAGCCGAATAACAGAAAAGAAGTCTTCCCTTCCATTTTTACTCGTTCACTTGAGCAGTCAACCAAGAATAAAATGCTATCAGGTCCAATGCAGAAGTTGCAATGTACATCAAATATACCGTGTGGAGATGATGTGGAGAAGCGAAACAATAAAATTCTGCGTCTATTCCGTTATGTGAGAAAACGTGGATCGTTACTTCCGAAGAATTATACCACAGAGACATTTACTAGTTTAAGAAACTTTTGAATGGGAATTTAATCCTGAAAATATCCTGGGAAAGTCTTAAGTAAGATTTTAGGACATTTGTACACAAAAAACCAAACGCATAAGGGAAGTTAAACTCGAATGAATGTTGTAGAGTTGTGGGGAGTACCAAAATAGCTAAGAAAGAATGCTTAAGACGTTATATTTTTTGTTACAGACATCTCCGGAAGAAAAGATCATTTAACTACGAATGAAACAAGTCCAGCAGGTGCATTATTGTTAATGGAGAAGCCTTTGACTGAAGCCTTCTTCTTCTTTTGACTGAGCCTACACAATTTTTGCGAAGTAAATAACACTGTGAGTCTACTATGTCCATATATAATACTCCATACTGCGTACTGTTCATCTTTCATCATCCTTTTTGATTAATTAACAAAAGTATTTCATCCAACACCAACACAAAACCCTGAGAAGATGCAAATAAGACGGCAAACAAAACAAGAAAGGTATTTAGTTAGCCAAGAACATACAAAAGCGAGGAGTGTATTATGGATACACATATTGTAGTAATTCACTAACCATAAAGTGCATTGAACACTCACGATCTTTGTGTTTGGGTTTAAATTAAACTACAATTACACCCAAGTTTAATGCACTGAAGGAATAAGTACTAAATGACTCTAATGGTAGTTTTGTTGTGAGATTTAATCTGCATTCTGCAAGTCCGTGCAACCAAAAATGCATCTTTAACTGCTCACATCTCTCTTTCATTAATTTTAAACTGAAAGATTAATGGTGATTACTGACTAGGCTGAACATATAATATATATTTTCCCAACCATTATTAATCCACCTGAGGTTTCTCTACAGTAGCATAGACTATTATAGTCAGTAGGAGGTATTTAAAATTTAAAGAATAGTTTCAGATGCACTTCAGGTATGATGCTGAACTTTCTACGTGGATATCCGTGCCGAAATGTATTCTTGCAACAAGGGATAAGTTTTATAGTCTTTAGCCCAGGCGAAACAGACAGGAATGCTTGGATTTTGGATTGAACAGATATTAAAGTTTTCAGAACACATCGAAGAAGGGTGTAAAAGATAGCAGAGATGGTTCAACTTGGTTCAATCGAAGTCTAACAATCAGCTTCTAAGTTAAGATGATAAAAATACAGCCGCATGTTTTACTTAATCGCCTTGCTATCGTTTTAGTAATCAGTAGAAAAGAGGGTACAAAATGTTATAAAAATGTATCTGTTTCTACTCCACCCTGATTAGACTCCCTTAATGGCAACCATAGCATGTCTAGTAAGTCTACTTCTCATTTAAACCCATCAGTCTGTGTCTGTCATTCACTATTCCTGTGTCACTTTGTGTTTTTTGCACACTGACAAGGGTGAATTAATGCGTGTAATGTTTTATGTTTACTTGTCTATGGCAAATGTCACAGTTAAAAGCTTCAAGCCAATCCCTGCATATACATATTGTGTGTGTACTTATATAATTACACACGTCAAAGTCTTGTTAATAACTTTATCATTACTTGCTGCATAAACACACACGTATGTAATTAGGTGAACGAACCATAAATAATGAACAAATGAATGCTTCCCTTCTACTGCTGTGAACTTTCATGCGTTTTTGTTGGATGCATTAGCTTATTAGGTTTTGTTTTCCCTTTTGTACGCGAAATAATTGATGAGTAACATGTGTGTATATTCGCGTGCAATTAATGATTATCAACAAACACTAAACAAGCGTTAGTACAAATCTGCGCGATGAGGAATGAGTGAAAGTGGAAACAAAAATAACTCTTTGGGAGTAGGTAGAAACTTTAATAAAAATAATTTTATAGCAAATTACGTTATTAAAAGTTACATGAAACGTGAAAGTTTCGTAAGGTTTACAGTTTACACTTTGAATTGCAATAATGCAAGTTATTTAAATCTTTACGTGACGCTGACTGGAAAGAAACTTGGGCTGTCGGCAAAACACTTTAAGAAAGAGCAATGATTCCCATAAATAAAAAAGACGTGTATGAAATAAAATGGCAATTTGATAAAGTTATTCAGAAGAAACAAATAAAGAGTGAGGGATGAAAAGAAGAAACCAATAGGATGGGTTATCGAGTGAAGAAGTCCATAAAAGGATGGACTACATCATTAGCTGCCCTTGAGTTACATATTTGCAATATGTCCCGAAGTACTGTGCTATTTATTGAGCGTTGTTTGAGCTCTTTTGACCCTAGACTTGCAGCAATTATTGCAATCTGTCTCTCAGCTTCTACTACTCCATTTAATGCAAAAATACATTCGATAATGTGCATCACACATTCAATAAGGACTAAACAACAGATAAGCATGTGGGTGGTGATCCAAGAGCAACTTGATGTTCTGATATGAAATGACTTGTCCCTCATCCTGTGTGTGTAGTATGTCATTGAGATACCTAAGATACTCTCGAGTCTTAATTGGTAATTAATTTAATTAACCTTTATCTTAAGTAACCCCTTCCCCAGCTTCTGGGTACTTCAGTAGCTTGTTGTATTCAAGTCTTATCGAATTGGAGCGTAGAAGAGGATATAAAGCTGGGTGACTGTGAAGATAACCCTGAAGGTCATTTCTTGTAAGTACAATAAAATAAAGATACGCTTCATTTGGGTGATTATTTAGGTGTGACGGTAACACGTAAGCGGAGTAGAGTTCCTGCCTATATAGTCTGATAGAATAGAATTCCATTCATGTGGCGTTTTTTGTATTTGCTCACACATACAATAAACTGTTTGTCCTTCCATGGTTTTATCTTGTGTGCAAAAAGCACTTTGTCAACCTTCCCTAAGATGCGAATCCTCCCACTACTATCTCTCTGTCTAATAACTACAACTAAATACACATCCTATTATGTAATTCTAATAGGACTTGTGTGCTACTCTACAGTTTCCATGAATGAATCCTTTCTCCTGAACAACCTACCTGAAATAATAAGTGTTCGACAAGATTTGACACAGAATCAAACTCTTTAAACTAACAGTTTGATTTCAATGATTTGATGTGTGCAATTAGTATTAGTAATTGGGGGATATCAATTTCCGTATATTGGATTTGCAGCAGCATTGCAGCTCCATAAAACTCCAGCAAAAACCTTTATGGCTTAATACAGACTATGCAGATTGCTTGAATACCATTGAATTTACAGTGCAGAGCTCCTTTGCATATAAAAATTCGCAATAAACTAACCTTCTTCACCCTCCTACACAATCACATGCACATCTATAAAGAACAAACTTGTAAACTAGCAATTTTCCTAATGTAGGAGATGAGGTATATAGCCATCAATATACATATTACACCTGTGCGTAGGAGTAGAAGTAGTGAATCGTTATGCTTAATACACACTTACACACTGTCCATTCAAATTGGATTTCATCCGTGATAAAAAGTCAATTACAAAAGTGCCAAATTAATTGCAGAGGAGAGTCGTAAATCACCAAACAGATCTCTTCCATAAAAACTTAACCAACAGACCAATCCATTCCAACTTTCCTTTTGTCTTTTTGGCACAATTTGCATAGAATGTTTTTGGCTGAACCAAAAGTTAGGAAACGCACAATTGCTGTGTAAACGCATTCTATCGCTCTTTAAGTACTGAAGTTTAAGCATAGACATGCCATAATTAAAGTTTAACTAAGGATTTACCTTAAACTCAGGACTTCCACGTTCTGCAACCGTTTGACGAGACTTATGTCATCCAAATCCGAGCCCCTTAAACAACACAATTTAGGAATAGTTATAGATCGATTAAGTATTTATCTACAATTATGAATTTCCACAAAGAATAGATACGTAGTAAAGTAGTAGACAACATTATCCTTAATCCTAAGAATGACTTGATCCTCAACTGTTTAAGTGTGAACTAACAACTAACCAGCAATTAAGTTTCTTGACAGCCCCCAAGTCACTCGACTTGGTCCGGGCGATGACCATATCTTCAGTTAGTTTGGTCATCATTCCCACCGACTTAATTCACAAAAACGGCACTAACGATTTAACACACTTCACTGCACAAGGTTTCCATGGAAACGTACGAAAACACGGAGGGTCACGGAGGGGGAGGAGGAGGCGAAGAGGTGCGAACAGGACGACCGTCTGAGGAGGAATGAAGAATTTTCACTTTGAGTTCTTCTGTGTGTGTGTGTGTCTGTGTGGGTGGAAGAAAAGGTGAGAACAACACACACACCTTTACACACACACAGATAGTGGAAGGGGGTCAAGTGAGACGCATCTTTAGATTACGTCTTCTTATCTCCTTGTGAGGTCATAGGTTAAGGTGAGTATGAGGTTGGAGGTCATGGGAGGTCAGGTAGAGAGGGGAACACTCCTATGGTTTATACACGAAGGGGGAAGGGTTCAAGGAGGGATAAAAGGATGGGGAAGAAATCAGCTGATTGTCTTTAAAGACGTCTTCTCAACTTCTTATTGTCATCGGCTAAGATGTTCTCTGGGGTTGAAGGGGGTTGTGCATGGATTAAGTGTGTGGATTGGGTAGTTGAGAATTTCAAGCAACTGTGGATTTTCTTGATTTTAATTAAGGGCGAAGGGATAAGATGACATTTAAGACAATAATGTGTGGAGGGCCCTGCACGAGGATTCCACATGAAGTGCAAAGGCGGGAGATGACAAAGTTTGAATTGTCCACACTGCACGAGAGGGTTGCATCAGAAGACCGGCTCGATTTCAAGAGTTTTGAAGAAGTTTTGGAACCTTTAGAGGTTTATTAATCAAGAAATCAGGATGGCAGCGTCGGCTGATGCGATGGAAGCGCAGCAGAAGATCCAGGACAGTATGGGAGGAATGATTAACGACATTGACAAGAGTCATTTAAGGAAAATTCAGGTAAGTTTTTAAATCTTTGAAGTAGAACAGTGAATTGACTTTAGTTTTAATCGTATGTGTTGTTGTTTGCAGATGAAGATGCACAATTGTGCAGCGAAATGCTGTGAGAATTCAAACGCATCGTTGGAAGACACACATGCTTGTATTGAAGTCTGTTCTAGGGATGTTCATAAAGCCCAGAATTACGTGCAGCAGGAAGTGGGAGGTTTCCAGGTTTGTGGAACAGTTTAAGGATGAGATGATTAAGTGTGGAGACTAATGGAAAATGTTTTTTACAGGAACGGCTTCAAAGATGCGTCCTGGCTTGTCAAGACCAGACACGAGACAAAATAGGAGCTAATCCAACTGACAGAGAAGTAATTAACTAAAATTCCTAATGACTAAAATGTAGATTAAGGTATTAATTGACATCTATTTAATCATCAGATGGACGGACTGAAGAACGAATTTGAATCCTGTGCCATTCGATGCGTAGACGATCACCTTAAACTCATCCCATCATTTATGAAGCGTGTGAAACAAACGTTAGACTCTCAAATCCTTAATTAAGTAAAGTTTAGTAATATAATGAGCAATTAGTGAAATTCCATGAACAAGACACAGTTGCATACACTGCTTAATGTTCTTATTTAGTACAAGACTGTAAAAGCTTTAAATAACCTCGGGAGATTAGTTTTAAGATCATCCGGTTGTTTGTATCACCAAGAGTAGTCAATCAATAAACAGCTTTACCAGAAGATCAATGAGTTAAATGAGGTTTACTTAATCACGATTAAACCAGTGCGGATCGACTTGTATGGAGCGGAGAGCAGCTGAATCTGCAGATCATTTCATTTTATCGAGTGGCTTGTAAATGACAACGACTTGTGAGTTTTTCATTACCCTGAAATGCATAAAGAAACTTCTTGAGTTAACGTGGACTTAAACCAGTCGGGTATTTTTTGATTGATCGAGTTGAATGGAAAGGTTTTTGTGGTGTGCGCATGGATTAGTGTTGGCCTTCGCCTTGTCCCCCATGTGCTTCTCCTTCAATGTTATTGGGTTGACTCCAAAACACAACAAACATTAAGTGTTAAGTGTGTCTGCTCACTCGGCTTATTTAACTGAGTCTGCCATTTTATCATCCAGTCTTAACACACCAACAACTTGTGGTCCAGTGTGTCTTAAGGAAGTTGTATTTCTACTAATCTTTGGGAATTTAAATGGTAAGTAAATGTACATTAACATTTGGGAATTGGGACTTAATTAAAAGTCAAGGCTTGCAAGTAATCTCAACTAACCCCGCGGGTGTTATATGTAATTTTAATAGGTTAATTATTGCAAAGGATGAGTAGTTAACGAGCATGTGTGTTAGTTAGTGTATGAAAGTATTTAAAGATTGGTGTGTGATTAAGTGAAGTTCATGGGTATTTCTCGTTGTCTCCATATGTGTAGTTTAAGTTTAGTTCAAGGCCGGACAGTAGTTCAAGTTGCTTAACCGAGAAGAATTGTCTTATCTTAATGGTCGTTTTG
>JAQGAB010000994.1:0-19732 GCA_034696565.1 Isotomurus graminis
CACCAATCATGCCAATTTACCACGTTGCAGATTTATGACAAACTGAAACAAGACATTCAGAAGAACTTCCGTAAGTGTGACAGGAAACGGAGGAAGGCGGACAGTCCCAAGGGTCATAATGATGAAAAGAGTCACCAGAAACGAGACAGAAAGCGAGGCCGTAAGAAGGACAAGAAAAATGAGAAAGATCGAGATGGAGTCAAGCGACCTTATGAGCCTTGGCCTGCTCGAGAGGGTTACGAGTCTCAGCACTTTCAATCACACTATTGATCGCAGAAATCCAGTCATTTCTGCAAATGGTGTATGAAAACGAAGTGTGCAACTCACATAATGGAATTAAGGAATGAAGGTGACTGAATGTGGATCTCGGAGATGTAACACTGAAAGTGTATACTATTAATGCGTAGGTTTCAGAATTGTGAGTTTTTGGACAGGTGTATTGTGTAATAAAACCTCTATATTATATGTATCAATTTATTATGTAAATTTCTTGGTATACACAAGTAAAAAGGATGTACAGGGTGTACCATATGTAGCGCAGCCAGTTACAATATATTTCAAAAGAATATATTTTTAGTAACGATCCGCCACAATAGGGACATCCTGTACATAACGTATGGTACGATTGTATCACAGAGGAACATCCACTTGATATCAAACTGGAATTCACATAGATTACATGCAATGAGTTTTTATCATACAGCAATGGAATAGTCTGAATGAGATGACTTTCTCTTATTAGTGTGGCAAAGGTTGGAAGCAGAAGATCCTGCGTCTTTAGGGATTCCCCCTCCGTGATTTCTTGAGTAGTCTCTAGAAGACTGTCGACCTCTTCTTCCTTCTCTGGAAAACACGATAGATTAAAGTACCTCTGGAGTACAATGAGGCTGGACGTTGATTACTGTTTATAACTCTCTGCGAGTAATAAACGTCTGTGGGTCGTACCTATCTTTCTGCATGGTACGTCTGCTGTCAATAGTTCTGGAGGGATCGGAGGAAGAGCTATCACAGTCATCGTCGCAGTCAGAAGTATCCGGATGTTGTTGTGGGTGAAGCTGATGATGATGCTGGAAAGTTGATGTTGGGTGGAAGGGCAAGGGCGGAGGTGCTTGTTGAGGAGGGTGGGGGTTCATTTGATAGCGATTATTGAGTCGAGGTCTTTGGCTAGGAATCACAGAGTATCTCTGAGTAGCTTCACTCTCGGAATCTTCAGAATCTGGCATTTGTCTTAGATCTCTGTCTATCCATTTGTCACGAGAACCTCTGGGGACGCCATGCATCACAGGATGAAACTTTGCCACGACTATCTCCTGACTGAAACTTTCTTCGTGGAATTTCTTCGGATCGGAGATTTGGAATGTGGCATAGGGAGAAATATCCTCCATCCCTGTATGGATGTAAAAATAAACGAGATAATGGCTGTAAAAACTAAGAAGTCTGTGAAGATCATGAACACCATTTTATTATTGCCCTTCCCATTCAACTCCTCAATGAATCTAGACTTCGTCTAGACTCAATTTCTTTCGTTCAGAAGCTATACGGATGATACTCCAGGAGACTATTAAAGTGTATTAAACTTCAGATCAAATGAGGAGAAAGTGATCGAGTAGAATGATCCTCTCTATACTTAAGCACAAGCATGGCTTCCTAATTATCTGAATTCCATGTCTTCAAGAATCGATTTTCCCCCAAGGGATTCATTACACACAGCCCATCTCGTAATTTACCCTCCTTCTCACTTTCACTCATTTCCTACACAGACTTGAAACAAAGTTTGGCTCAAAGAAGTTAGCTTTCCAGACTCACCAGGGGTGTGTGGAGGACACGGGAGTCCAGAATAGAACTGGTCTTCATGTGGAATGCTTTTCCGTTGCTGCAGGTAGCCGTAATTTACATCAGTCGATTGTTTTGATGTACACTCACGTTCCACGACCAAAGGACCTCGTCTACCTGCTCAAGGACATGACATAATCCTGGCTTATACTCCATCTCGTTGATTGATTCACTCCAGTGTTATTAGCATGATGAGCAAATCCTCTCAGAAACTGAGTCAAGAGAGGATTTGAGCTTTTAACATTTCAGCAGAATAGCTACAAGCTCGCTTACGAGTTTTGCAGTAGGCTACAACTGCTATGAAAGCTGCTAGAACTGCTACACTCGCAATCACTGTGGGTAGAATGAGAGTGAGGTTGCTGTACAACGGAGAGTATTCACTTGTAACCATGTTCTTGTTGAGTACATCAGTTGACGGAGTTTCTGGAAGAAAAAATCCCTTCAATTAATTACGGACAAGGGAAACAAGAATCTCAAAAGGATTTGCCAATTATTTAACGTCTATGAAAGACTGTGCGAGGATCACAAAGACTTTATTCATTAGTGCAGAGGATTTTTTCAGACTAAAATAATCGCTCTCAAACCTCATCAAACGAGATTGGATGCTAAACGAGATTTATTGCTATTTCAACAGGAAAATGTTCCACAAGAACAAAAGGAACTTGATTGAAATCAAGTTTCTAATAAAAAGTAAAGATATGAGGGGTTTTATGCCGCTTATAATGATCATACATAATACATACCTCCTTGTGGAGTAAGAGTAGTCACTGCATATGATCCACTGCGTGAAGTGGAATACCCAAAGACTGTTAAGGTGATCTCATAAGGAGTCGAGGGTTTAAGTCCGTCAATCGAATATTCGTTCCGGAACTGAATTTTAACGTCCTTTCCTGAAAAGACAGAGAGAAAGTCCTGAGGGTGAAAGTTCCCCGCGTAGCAAAACTTTTTCCATTTCATTCCCACTGTAAAATTACAAAACCACATAGCAAACTCCCCGATCTCTCTTTGATGTGAACCATTTAAACCATTCGAATGGTTGATAACTTGGACACATAAAAATTTATTGGATACAAGTGAGATTCCCAGAGTAATAAGGAGAGTAATTTAGAATTCATTTCGAAGTCTCTCTCCACTCACCTGGAAGCCATTCTGACGACTTCCATTCTCTCACAGCCACACCAAACTTTTCCACAGGGCAAAAACTCCTGTTGGAATTTATTGGGTATAAATTGAAGAGAAATGAAGTAATGTTGGACACAATGAGTTCATGGGTTGAAAGGAGAGGTGAGACTTGGTGAGAAACCACCACACTCATCAAATGGCTGTCATCACTGCTCCCGACTTCATTGAAAGCCACCATGTACATGTTCAGAATTGAGCCACAAGTGACTTCCTGAAATGACACACAAAAAGAAAGACAATCCATTGGGATTTAATTGATCTTATCTTCTTTATACTCCCCAAAGCATTTTCAGTTTAGCAAACTTCCTAGGAGGCTCCCCTGCTTTCTTATCCGTTAGTGGTACACAATAGTACACATACAGAGCTAGGCTAATCCTATTAAGCGATGAACATCGTAAGAATGGCGAGGCGACAAGAGAAGAAACCAACTGAAGAGATAATTCCGCTTGGTGAAAGCGAATTACCGAAAGTGTTGGCCAAAGCATCTGTTTCATGTTTCTCTTTCATTTGTGGTGGCCTCTTTCCTTCCTATATATCCTGTCTGTCCTTCACAATGATCTCCCTTATTAAGTGGACTACACACAACTGCAGTGCAACTTACTTTTAAGACCAACTAACCCATCCACGACCTACAAAGTATTTCTGTAAAAAACATCAAAACTTTTGCAAATCCCAAAAGGGGAAGACTAACGCCACATTACTCACCCTTGCTGATCTTAAACCTTCGACTCGTTTATCTGTTTGCGGAGGACTAAACTAAAAACTTTACAAATCAAGTCACGTTCCCTTTCACCAGGGAAAAAGTTAAGCCATCAATTTCCTATCTTTGAGCTCAGATCGGCTGAACACAGAGGAAACGTCGGATTCTCCAAACCCTAAATAATGGACAGATAAAAGTGTATCAAGTCTATCAGGCTACATTTCTTTTTATCCCAACCTCAACGCGCGACTCCCCCGCTACTTTCTCTCGTGTCGTCCATTCCACCAAAAACTCATTTGAAACGAGATGAAGTGACCATTTCACTTGAGTATCTTCCCCTTTCTCTACTCACATTCAAATACACCACCGGTGTGTTCTCTCCCACTCAGCTAGTAAAGAACAAATCAACGGACAAGAAATACCGTATAGGCTACTTTAGACTTGGAATGATCTTTTTATAGCCGATGTTCCGACATAACAAGAAAAAATACTGGACTCTACACTCTCCCTCTGTCCATTATATTACAACCGTATCGAATAGACAGCTCCATGATGACCTGCCGAAGTGTTTTCTCCCTCCGTCAGTAATATTTCTTTTAATCATTGAATGCTTTCACTAGTTTTATGAACCATGATGATATGTCTGCGTGGTGAAAAAGTGGCGGAGTAACTTCCTCAACGACTTATACAGCCCATGAAGAGTTCATGATAGCTACCAAAATTACTTCATGCTCTGCTCTCACTGACTTATGGCTAGAAGTTAATAATAATAAATGAAATCGACAACCAACTTTTAATGTATAGTTCCTAGAAGATGGTTGAAAAATGACTTTCTTCCAGTCCAGAATGGAACCTAGTGCTCGGTAGTACAGAATCAATCCCAGCGGAGGATCACACGATGGACTTTTGGTTTCCACAGTCCACGAGATGTGAATGTCTCGGTCCTCCACTCGATACGCTGGTTGAGGAACACATGGAAGTCCTGTATAACAACAAGGCAACAAGCAAACCAGTTTAGACTACAAATAAGCCACAAAATGATGCAATTTTCAAAAAGCAATTTCAATAAAACCCGTATCTTATATGTCACATCCTCCGCCTTCAAGAAAAAGATTACATTTCGCCACCGCCATGCACACAGGACACAACACAGACTCCTTGTGTATAAGTTACACATGCTTGTTGTTCTCACTGCCTATAATACTGCGACAGTATGAGAAAGATCACTAGACCTATTCATTAAGCTTCCTAGAGTCCTACATAGTACTTAAAGAAAGTGTCTTATGCTTCTGCTAGTTAATTGCTTTGGGAGGATACTAGCAGAATGAAGTGAAAGTTTCTGTGTCTATCCTTAGTTATGGGAAGCTCTGAAGTGAGTCTCGCACTCTTCAAATGAAAGAAACGAGTGATTAATGAAGTGAGAAGAGGAGTCATCACTTTCCACAGTCAAGAGAAGAAGGGCTTATGTCTTCAATTAAACTGATGGAAGTGTGAATCACATAAGTGTAGGAACATGGAAATGAGAGCTGTGTGCGTTCTTTCTCACGATAGAAGAGACCCTTCTTGATCATTTCCCAAGAAGGATAAGACAATAGGACAAACAAGTGAGAATAAAAGAATGGGAATCTGTTCAATATTACTTAACAGCAACTGCTGTGTGCACGGATTTGCTGTCTCCCTTATTGTCAGCTTTCACTTAGCTCGCGTCCCATTTTCAGCCAAAGAAGCTTAGAACAAAAAGATGACTTGATGAAAATGTGTCGACAGTTATGGGGATCTCTTTACTACCCTTCTGTATTGTTTCACATCATAATGCTCAAGTAAATATTGAACATAAATATGCTTTCACTGTGACTTTCACTTATCCTTCAGAAACTCTCACAGAGTTGTACTGACAATAGGTGAAAATAAAACTAAGATCTAGACTACAATGCTACTCTAGATCTTCGTAGTCGACTTCTTAAGAGCTTCATGTGTGAAATAAATCTTAGGCTGAAGTAGAATGGCTATTCTTAGGCTGTAAGGATGAATCCATTTCTCTTCTCACACAACAAGCCATCCAATTCATCGGTTCTAAGTAAATGCAATGATAAATCGATACCTTTGACATAAAGTCTGTAAGTCAACTGTAGTTGGGAAGAGGAGGAAAGATCCATCCCGTTGATTACTTTTTTGCTTGATGCCTTCGTTGCACTGGATTTAGTTTTCCCATTGTTATTATTGCTGTTCTTATTTCCGTTTCTCAGAAGGCATGTGTAATTTCCTTGGTCTGATTTTCGAACTCCAAAGAATATCAAGTCACTGTGCCCGGGCTTCATGTATACGTTCCCATCAAATGCAACTCTTTTTCCGTTGAAAGTCCAACTCACTACGGAGGATTCTACTGCTGGCCTTTCTCCGTTTCCCGTGCTACTTCCAATGTTATGTGATGAAGAGCCCTCGAGGCCCACAACTTTACAAGGAAGGCTTGTAGGAGCTCCTTGGTGGATTTCAATTCTGCGAGACTGTCCAACTAATCTGGTATCCACTAAAGAGGAACAGAAAGCACAGATACTGATATCCACGGATAGAGACAAATGATGAGTCAGAATGTGCAACTTTTGCAAAACTTATACCACTATAAATGTACGCTTAAATAATACCTGGGAAATCCCACATAAGCTCAGAAGACATATACATGCTTCACTCATGCCATACATCTTCATTTACTCCTTTTGTTCTTGCACTCCACAACCCTTTCTCTCTACTGAAGAACTGTTTTAATAAGATGTCTCCTTAAGTTAGAAGAAAGCGAAACAAGGCACGTTTTTGCCTCGAATGCAACACACTTTTAATATTCAGATTTATGAGAAGCTTGCACTCGACAATGTGAACATTTCTCTAAATTATCCCTTTGATTTACGGCTTTCTCCTTTTGAACTTTCTGTTCCCCTCAGTATATATTTTTCCAGTGTCTTCCACTTACTCACTTTGCATCCCAAATCGCGTCTTGATAAACTATTTTATCTGTTACTCTGTGTTTGTGTCTCGAGGTCTCAGGAAACTCAAAAAATATTCTTGAAAATACGTACAAACTGTCATTTCATACAAGAATTGCTCTTGGCTTCCTATCAGTCCATACTACCCTACTTCTTAATCTAATTAGGATGAATAGGTTATATAAATTCCTCAAGAAGCAATAGCATAACAAAACTGCACAAAACACACAAAA
Organism: Isotomurus graminis; assembly: GCA_034696565.1. Classification (NCBI taxonomy): domain Eukaryota; kingdom Metazoa; phylum Arthropoda; class Collembola; order Entomobryomorpha; family Isotomidae; genus Isotomurus; species Isotomurus graminis. Next base: position 6,927 of record JAQGAB010000994.1, read on the forward strand.
CTCTTTTGATTACCAAGAGGAGGTGGACCAAAGAGCACTTGAGCTGAGGGTTGACTTTCACCCATACGGTTGGAAGACGTGACCCAAAATATATACTTGTATCGCGACAACTCTAATCCATTCTCTTCAAAAGAATCCACGTTGGCAGGAACTGTTCTCTTTATTTCGTAGGAATCAGAGGATTTGTCAATCATTCTGCAATTCCAAAAAAATAAACCACAGAATTAGAGAAACCACTTTCCTTGTCGGGACAAAAAACGACTTAATGCTAAGAAAAGTCGTAACTTATTCTTCTACTACACATGTAGCAGAAGTCTCACCTAAAGTACACAGTGTGGTGTGTAAGAATCCCATTGGGTTTTGCGGGATGAAGCCAACTAAGAAACACAGAAGTATCTGTGTTGGGATATCCTATTAAATTACTTGGTGGAGAGGGTACTAAATCAAAAGGGAAATGAAAAATCGTGTCAAAATGAGTTATAAATCTATCACCTCGTGTATTGTTCCCAGAGATTGTGGGAGCATGAAATGATTCATTAGGAGCTTACCATCTTCCGAGGTTTTGCAAAACACATTAAGGGACTGACTTCCTTCCCCCGCAATGTTTATCGGAGTTACGTGAAAGCTGTAGTTTGTGTTTGGCTGAAGACCTCCGATGACTGATGTTAGTCCTGAAGTTCGATGGATTTCTCCGAATCCTAAGTTTTTCAGTTAATTGGTGCAATTATTTGAGTGCTCACAAGTCTATATAGAATTAGGAGGGCCAAGGGAGAGTTAATATGAGAAATTGTGTTTAGCTAACTCACTCTGATTCCCCTGTGAGAGAAAGCTGCTAGTTGTAAGCGGATGAAACACTACTTTGTACGAAGTAATTGGTCCATTGGATTGGATGGGATGCTGCCAGCTAATCTGTATACTCTGAGAAGTAAGTGGAAGACAGAGAGGGTTTCTAGGCGGCAGAAGAGGAGCTGCTCACACCAACAAGTCACAAGATTAATTAACCCTTTACAATTTATGCAAAAACGGGTAATTGGACGTGAAATTAGATTTTTCTGTTTCTTGCCTTCTTCTGCCGTTTTGACAGTAAAAGTTGGAGAGAAAGGACCAGAGCCAGCAATATTTAGAGCCGCCACTTTGATCTCATAATGAGTAAAAGGACTCAACCCATGAATCAAAGTCTGACAACAATTTTGTTCAGCAAAAGCCGAGCTTGCTTCAGTGGCACTTGTATTGTGTGGATCTCTGTGGGCCACCGCCATAGGTAGCAAAATCCCGTCACTCTTTTTCCCACTAGAAAGATCATTCCTGTGGGCAAAGAGAAAGTCTCATATTTTCATAATGCCACGGAAAAAATTCTGATTTCTATGGATTGAAAAGAAAAACCCCAATGGAAAGAGGAAAGTTAATCCTCAGGGTATATGTGGCCTCTTACAATGTCTTTATTGGGAAAAGTTGAAAACACACAACAACTTACATCTCTGAATTTGTCCCAACGAGAATCCGGTAGGCCAAAACTTTGCCGAAAGTCATCTCAATCGGAACAGGACTCCAAGAGACCAAAATTGCTCTGGAAGACACAGCCACAGCTCTTCCCTAAAGTTTACGATACAAAAGACATTCACATTTAAGAAGCTTCAGAGGATTTGTCACGTTTCACTTTAGGTGTGACTCATAAATGTTTAGATAGAGTAATAAAGGAAGTCATAATAAAATCAGGAGGGACGCTAGAAGCCAAGAAAAACAACAATTGCTGTGTCGCTTCTTCTTATTTCTTCAATTTCTGAGACAATGGTTCATTCATTTAATGCATCAACATTGCCAAAGGGTTTTCTCATGTGCGCTTACATTGCTGGGAGACACAGAAGGTGGAATATTGGCAGTACGGACAAGAAGAGTGTCTGAAGGGGGTCCACTCCCTGCTGAGTTTATTGCACGGACTCGGAACAAATAGACAGAGGCTGGGCTCAAATTGTCAACTTTGGCTGAAGTTCTGTCTCCGGGTATCTCCACTTTCCCCGAGAAACGACTCTTTTCATCTGATTGCAACGAGTACTCCACCACGTACAGAAGAATCGGAGGAAAAACTGTCGTTGTTTCTTGAGGTGGTTCCTCCCCGGAGAATTGGCTGGGGTTTGATGAGTATTCACGGGGTGGGTCCCATTCCAACGATACTTTCGTCGCTTCTGGTCCATTTCGTCGACTTTCCTCTGTCAACCGAACTCTGCCTGGGGCCCCTGGTTGCTCTATTTTGTGATTGAACAAGTATACATACAGTTTTCTCGAAAGTTACACAATATGTGGCAGGTATTGTATTATTATCATCACACAGGAGGGGAAAGTCCCTCTCACTGCCAGTTGCAAAATCTCCTGATATGTCGATGATACACACAGGAAGGGATATTAATTCTTAAAATGACAGAATATGATTTTGGGTACCTTCAACAACAAGTCGGTAAGCCCTTGTCACTTTTCCCAGCGCATTAGAGGCTGAGCATTGATACAACCCGCTGTCATCACTTCGAATGTCTTTCATCACCAAAGTGGATTTTGTCTTCCTCCCATCCATCACTACCACAGTATGGATCCTGTTTCAAATATATGAAAAATCATACATCATCCACTCACTTCACTGAATTTCAAACATGCGACCAACTTGTTTGTCTTTACACTTGAGTGAGAACAAAGATTGGTATATCGAACCAATCTCGCCTCCCTTCGCTCAGTGTCTAACTAATGATTTACTTTCATGAACTGTATTTGTTAGCTAAACCCCATCATCCGGTCATCCTCCCTGTCCCTGGGGACTCTCATATCTAATCATGTACGCAATAATAATAATATGATCTACTCGGTAGTCGATGAAAAGGGACTGACCATAAGAATGAGAGTGAAAGTTTGTTGGGGCAAAGTGCTACACTATACTTAAATTCTGATATTCCCAGAGCATTACGAAACAATAATCACACTCAAATCAGCATTGAGAACAATAATACATAGCAGGACGAAAGACTACCTGTTAGCTGGCACATTGACAAAAACATTGGGTCCTTTGGACCAAGTGAGGTAAATTGGAGAGGAGGAAATAGCTTCGCAAGTAATCTCATGCGTCTTTCCTTGTGTCAAACTTATGGGTTGACTTTCACTTCCCAGGAAATACGGCTGAACTGTTGAATAACAAAGGATACATCGTTGCATGAGTGCGTTTCATGAATGAATTAACACGATTCCTTCACTGCAATTTAGAATTTTGAGAATACAAAATACAAATCTCATTATGTATGAAGGCCGTGAAGTTTCGAGTTACTGTTCAACGATACAATATATTTATTATATTATGAAACACACTTCACCCTCATCTTTTCGCTTGACCATTGCAAACCACGCTAAGCACACTTTCCTGTCTCATAAATGACAGTAACGACGTCAATAAAACAAGCACAAAGGGTAATACACCCCAACGTACCGTGAACATGAAGTTGAACAGTTTTTGATAAGCCCGATCCGATTCCGTTATTTATGGAGCACATGTACTGCCCTTCGTGACTCTCCTCCACCATGGAAAACATTAAAGATCCATTTCCAATCGAAATGGCCTGAGCTGCCATCGACGGCCAAACTGTATCCACAGGTCTCCACTTGGGATCCCCTGCGTCACCTTGCAAAAGTTAAATTTCTTAAGTCTTTCCCTGTCCTCTCGGAGTGCTTAGCATGCAAAGTCGCATCCATTCATGAATTTCTCATAAGTTATTCAAAGCGGAAGTAAAAGACCCAAACGAAACCGATGGATAACCAACCTGTGGCTTTAAGCCAAGATACTTTGGGTTCGGGGATCCCATACCCTCTGCAATTGAATTGAGTTTCTCTTCCTCGTGTAATGTTGATGTCTTGAGGCTCCTCAATCCAACGTGGTGCCACTGTATTAAAGTTTATATTTTGACAAGGTACATAAGCCGCAAGCCATGTTAGATTTATCCTCACTCCTTCCCCATTATTATTCTTAACGCTTTCCAAGCAAAAAGTAATAAAACATTCATGCCTTCTCCGTCCTTGCACTTCTCTTTTGTTTGCTTTCTCTTGCAAACTTTAATTACTTCTTGACCGATTAACATCTTGTTAAGCCCTCACGTACATCCAAAAGTATAAAGAAACTTTAGGGACAGAAGGGAGCACAACTTTCATTAATAAGGGTCTCTCCTTTCGGAGAAAGTAAGGCAGTAAGTATATTCAACAAAATGTCAATCGATCCTTCGTTATTTAATCACTCACTCACTCATCCATTCTTTTAAGTAGGCAAATAGACTAAATAAATACTTAATGCATGGTAGGATGTGATAAGGAAAACGGGTCAAAGGGTATAGTGGCATAAATAGGTGGGTGGAAAGAACATCACAAAAAGTTAATCGATAAATGCATCGAGCAAAAAGACGTAGAGATAAAAAACAGTAGCACAAAATGGTGTGACAAAGACACGTACAAAAATACTTCAAAATGCTCCTTTGCGATGCGACGAAAAAGGTAGTTGAAAAGGTTGCATTCTGTGTCTCAAACTCAATAAGACAGAACACTTCTTCCGGCACATTTATAAAGGTCAAAAATTGGTAAAGAGCGTTCTCAAGAATTAACAAAAATAGTTTCAGTCAGACGAAGCTCCACAAGACGATGGAACCAACAACAAGTGTGTATATTAAAAACTGTTTCACCGAGTAAAATATTCTTTAATTTAGCTCAGGTCAGCACAAAGAGTCAAAATGCAAAAAACTTCCAAAATTCATGCATTTCAAATCACTTCTATGAAATACACACACATCGTTCAGACACGGAGAGATAATAATTCGTGAAGAAAAATTCGGACCGATTGCTCTCCTCTCTATTCCCCGCAGAAGGAGAAATTGTCTCGATAATGTATTCAATATTCATATTTATTCAAAAACTTTCTCAATTTTGGAGACGCAGGGACTCGTGAGTTCAAAATTCAAAAACTCTCCAGTGAGTAAAAGTCTACATAGTCGGTGGTGGTTGTGAAGGTGAGGAAAGTGTAGGAAAGTATAAAATTTTGATGGTGGAGAATGGTGGGGGAGGATTCCCTTTACGAAGAAGTAGGTAGCAGCAGAAGGTCTCTGGCTCCTTGATGATGAATCTCTTACCTTGAACAACCAGCTTGGCAGAGAAATAGTTTCGAGAGGCTGGGTTGGATGCTTGGCAAGTATAAAGTCCAGCATGGGACGAGGAAAGTGAAGAGAATCTCAGGAGAGTGGAGAAAGGGTCAAGGGTGGAGATTTCGATGTTATTTGTCCACGGATCATCTTTACTCAGTTCCTTGCCGTCTTTGAACCACGAGAACTCAATGGGCAAATCCCCTTGTGAGACTCCACAAACAAGTCGAGTCATCATTTTTTCACTGAGACCTTCTTGGAATGTGAATGGCTCTATTTTTGGAGGAACTATTATTCCCACACGCATCAGGTCCGGATGTCGTTAAGCACGAGAGACACAGAGAGGCAGATAAACAAACAAAAAACGCATAAATGAACGGATGTATTGTAAGTAGTACATTAAGGAACTTAAACAGTCACATCACAGCCCGTAAGACTTTCTCCTTCAACTGCATCTCTCCCTTGTCGAAACATTACGTGTGCTACATTACACATCAATTTGTAACTCATATGATAAGACTCGCCACGATTCCCATACAAATACTTGTATTAGTAAGTATAATGTCATCATCAACATCGTTAAGGAACTATAATGGGTCAACAAAGCAGGTCTACAACACAAGAGTCTCATTACAGCCTGAGATTGTACGAAACTCTCCCACCCATATTATTATTATTAGCAAGAAGCGTGTCTTTTGATGCATTACAAGTGGCACAACATCTTGGAAGAAGGACATTGCCGTGCGAGAATAAAACAGCCACTTCCTTGCGAGCACAAATAAACCGAATCATTCCTCTATAGATACCACTACTACAGTTTCAAGGAAGTTAAGGAAGAGTAATAATACAAAAGTATATATGGTATGGTACACACTATATCAGGGTGAGGAAATATGGAAGGAAAAGTTGTAGAGAAAAATGAAACGATGGTATCATTCAACACTCTGTAAGAAAGTTGATGTGCAACAAAAGTTCGGAATAAATGTGTAGAAGAAGCTACTCTCGCGTTTAATTAAAAAGTCGACCACCACCAGTTCTCAATTTATTCCCGTACCGAGCACAGTGAGGTCGTGACTGCGGAAAGTGGAGCCAGCAGTTGAAGACGCGTTACAAATGTACTTCCCAGCATGAGCTTCACTCACTCGGCCGATACTCAGCAGACTTGTGAATGCGTCTGTATTGACCACTGTGAACAATGCGGCTGTACTTGTAGATTCTCCAGAACCCAGGGACGTGGAAGATGTTCCGTCTTGGTTTATCACAGCCATCGGCGATTTGGGCCACGATGAAGGGATCATTGTCCAACTGATTCGTACTGGAGGGTCGCCCGAACTCAACGTACACACTAAAGTCGATCTATCCCCTTCCACTACTCTGCTGCTCTCCGGAAATGGCGAGATTCTTAATGGAGCTAGTTTGTCACATATTCACACCATTTTTCTCATTAACCTTGCTAAGGATAAGATTACAATCTACAGATACAATACAGTAGAAAAGAGTAAAAAATTTACTACAGCTCGTTGAATTCTAAATTGTAACTACCAATTAGGGTTGTTCGAAATGTTGTACAACGATACACGAGAGAAATAGCATTTGCCAATGGCCTGCATAGTAATTACCCTAGTCTATGACTTAACTAACCTACTCAACCAGCACTAAGTCAGTAGGAAAAGTAAAAGGCAACGTTGAAGACACAGAGGGACTGAGTATCCTCCACATACGAAATGTGAGGTGGGAATTGAGAATAACTATTTTGGTGTAATGACTGGCTACTGCAAGAGAGGTCCAGTTTATTACCCAAGAAATGTGGGAACGCGTCATGAATCTCAAGAAGCGAGAGAAAGTGCGATGAGAGCCTCTTGCTATTAACTATCTTTCTATGCGGCATAAGTGTTGAGTACTAATGTTAACTTCTCTGACTGTTTGAGGCCGATGTGTAAGACTAGAAGAGGAACCCCATAAAGACGAGCTGTAGTGGGAGTCTAGTCAATTCTGAGGAGAAAGTGAGAGAGCAGTTAACCATTCCTTCCCTCCTCGTCTACTTCACCATTGAAACTCACGCAGCAGTTACTTTTAGTGAGTGGTATATTTCCTCCTTTCCTACTAATAATATAATTCTGCCAGTGTGTGCGTTGAATGAAAGTGCTTACCCACAACATTGACCTGAATCTCCCGTCGCACAAGCCGGCTTTGTGAGTCAGTCACAGCGCACCAATATCCCCCGCTGTCTGACTTATCCACAAGAGTAATTGCTAGCGTCCCATTTGATGCCACTCGTTGTCGTTGATTCAACGGAAGTCTCTGGCCATCTGCACCCCACGACCAAACCAAGAAAACAACCACAAACCATGTTAAAGTACAATCATAAACTTTCTCTATACTTCATTATATTCTGCAGCAAATGGAACAATAAGACATTGGCTCAATAATATTCTTTCTTCTGTGGCATCCAAACACCACATGTTTCTCTTTGGAAAAGACCAGCAATAAAACGAGTTTTTACATCATCTGAGCGGCAATCTTATCAACAGTGTTAATCAGAATATGCTCGAGGCTCAAGATGATGCTACAAAAAGCCAGAGAAAGTTTGGGAAAAGCAACTATACACACAAAAACCACACAAACTCGTTTACCTTTTTCCCACAGGATTCCTCCGAAGGATATAGGCCATCCAGAAATTGGGCAGTTCAACATGAAAAATTCTCCACTAATGGCAACCACCGGTGGAACAACTCTAATCCATGGGGGACCTATAGGTTTTCCAGCCAAAGAGGATCATGTTCACCATAAAATAATCTAATAACAACATCCTCCATAAATTTTCTCTTGTGTGAACATGACAAAAGACAACTATGGTCGTAAAAAAGTAAACGCATCGAAAAGACGAATGAGGAGGTCTCGAGTATTTTGAATTATTACTTTATATCATCATCATTGCTGTCTAGTGAAATTGCAGGGACAAATGTGTTCCCTGAGCAGACTGGGTGTGTGTAGTGTGGTAATAAAGAATAGACAAGAGTCTTGTCCAACTGGTTAGTAGACAGCTTTTGATGTAATTGAAGAGACAAGTCAGACTTTGACAAGACTGGATGAGGCGGACAAAAAGGAACGGAGAGAGTGGATTGTCACAGCTTATAAGATGAAATAAAGGATTTACCGTAGATATTAAGCCTGGCAGAATGAGTAATGGTACCGGCTCGGTTGGTCGCCTTACAAGTGTACAGACCTCCGTCTTCTACGCGAGTCTCGCTTATGTTTAGATAACTGATCAGGTGCCCATGAGACGTTACGTTCCCAATCAATATCCTGTTTTACACAAAGAGACTTTCTCAAGTTACATGGAGCATTTTGGAGCAAGTATGCTTGTATACCAACTGCACATGTTATAAAAGAGTTGGAATAAAAGAAACTCTGACAATTGGTTTCCTTCATAAAGTGGAATAGAGCACAATTATTCTTACCTGGAGTCGTAGGTAAGTTTAATAGGCCAGTTATCCAGCCACCATGTAATTGAAGGAGTCGGCCAACCCGAAAAACCGCATCGAAAGGAGACGGATGGTCCAGGAGCTAAAGTTTGCTCAATGAAGCCATAAATCAGTCTTGGTTGAACATCTATAAAGATTCACGAGAAAAGTTTTAAGGAGTAACTTTCCCTTCATTCTCTCACTTGTTATTACGGCTTTTCAACTTAAATTGGTTGTGAATACGAACTCCATAGCCTTTCTTTCACCACTCATACTTCATTGTATCCCTATTATTATGTCATAAAGTTGTTAGGTGTAATCTCAAGTCAACTCTACCTGCCAATTCTAATCGGACTGAGTCCTGAGCCGATTCCATTTCCGTTCGCACAACGCATTGGTACATTCCTTGATCGTCTTGTTGAATTTGATTGATCTATGTACAAGAGCAACCAATGTTAGAGGGTGAAGCGTAACGATTCGTTTCTCCAAGCGAAACGCACCCAGTGAGAAGGAAATGAAAAGTTTGTAGGTGTACCTGGAGCACATTAGTGCTGAAGAAACGAACCCGCCCACCCGGATTAATCAAATTGGCATCTTTGAGCCAAATCACCGAAGCTGAGGTGTGGGATGAAGATACGATTTTGCAAGCCAACTCTGCCGTTGAGTCCAGCGGTGACTTGTGTTGATTGATGGTCACTTTGACTGACAGTGGCTGAGTTACTCTGACTTCAACCTCACGTACTTTCTCGTGCGAACCTTGTCGACTACATCTATAGTGTCCAGAGTGACTTATTGAGCTTTTCCTAGTGACTAATGAGCTTCCAATCTGGCGAAAAAATTGCGATAACGGACCGCGTGGCATTTCCTGCCAGGAGCTGTCTGAAAGCTTTTCCCATCTGCAAACCAATTGAATTCAAATTGTAAAATGCGACCCATTTTAAAAAGCTTCGTTTGCAATTTCCTTTTATTATTAGGAGGTTCCGACCAACTCATTCAATGTTGATTGATCCTAATATAAATTCGGAACCACCGGTGGTCGTCTTTTCACATCACCATCACAGGTTACTTGTTATTTGTGAGCTCACCTGACGGCCTTTGAAGGCGAGATAGGTGATGAGGAAGGTGGTTCGTAACAATGAAGGACAATTGGGTCTCCTTCTCGGACGACAATAGGAGCTGGAAAGCTTTCAGCGATATTGGACTCATCTCCAGATCGTGCATGGCTGGGCTTGTCTTTGGAAAAAGAAAAGTCCTGTGAGATTGCTGCTTGAGAATTACTTACTTCACTTGACTCTCCCAGACTATGTCTCCCTTCTCCACCTCTCCCCATCTTCCATAATGCATTGTGTATAATACCCAAGGGAAAAGTGTAAAAGGGATTTTTTTCATTTAGAAAAGAGGATGTGATGAGTCTGTTCTAAGTGCACGGGTGAGTGAGCGATTTACAGAGCTAGGTGAAAGGTGTCTGACTAAAACTTGGCAATCCCACTTCCTACAGCATCTCATACCACGCACAACCAGCAGTCGTCCGTCAGAAGGGGTCTTAGCAATTTAAAAGCCTTCTTTTGTACCTTTTTATTTAAATCTCTCCTCGTCTACCTGGCACAGAATAGTGTAATACCCAAGCAAAAGCTAAATGAAAGAAAACTCCTCCAGAGGACAAGTGACAGGGAGCGTTGCTCCAGTCAAATTTTTTAATTTTGAACGACAAAGGACATTTTCAGATATGAAAGTCCCGTGAAATTTCTTCGATATGACGACACCTTCAAAATGAAGTATACATGAGTTTTCACTCTGTGAAATGTGCAAATAAATATTCTATCTAGAGGCCAGGACTTTCACAGAACTCTTTGTCCTCGCATTGTAATCATCTAAGCCCAATATTCCTCGTAAATTTTTATTGGAAATAAGATTGATGTAGAAATACTCAACTGAGCAAGACTGACTACCTGTTCTTCAAAAACGAATCAGTTTCAAGTCTCAGTTTCCTAGATTAAAGTTCCACTACCTCCAATAAGCACACAAAGTTCCTACCAACCCACTACCAAGGAAGTATCAACGAAAGACGAAATGATGAAGTGTAGGAATCTCGAGACATCCATTTGTCATTGGGAATATCATCAGAGTGTCATAACATTTTTATTCTGTGCAACCAGTCGACCGAACTGCACCCAATGCTCATCTTTGGTGGCACATTACTATACGTCGTCGAGGGTCGTGGCATTACAATACTTCTCACTATCCTGTCTCTACCTGAGAAGCAATATTTGTCTCCTTCTTTCCTCCGTGCTTCCTACTTTCAGCCAAGCACACACAACACAAACCCTTACAAGAAGCCTGTTCATGCTTCCACGGAAGATGCATAGTAACGGCAATGGCAGTATCAGTGACGTGAGAGCTTGTCTCAACATTCTTCGACTCACTCACTTTCTCCACACACCGAAATGATTGAGTGTAAGGATAACACAGGCTTTCTTAAACTTTAACCAGTCTCCGTCATTCTGAGTGATAGACCGTAGCTGTACTTTGCTTCTGCAAGGAAAATGGAAATTTTCATCCACATGTGAAGAAGAGATGAGGAAAAATACTATATTCTTTCACCACCACAGGGACTATAATACCACCACCACTTTACTAAGCTACTGGAGTGAATGATGGAAAGCTCAGTTGGTCTGTTGCCCAGCGATAAGTATTGATTTATTGCTAAAAATTCCAAATTACTTTCTAAGGAAAGGACTATACACTTGGTTAGTAGTAGCATTCCCACCACTACGCATCCTGTGAGGCAGGACAGAATAATAAGCAAGTCCGTATACGAAATAAACCGTCCAAGGCATACACACACTACTGATTTCTTTCTCTTTTATGATTTCATCTCGCTTCATTCCATTCCATTTCTTGTCCAATGTAAGCAAATTTACTTTGATGGGTTACATCCATTCAGTAACTTGGAGTTTCCTCTTATTTGTCTAAGAAAAGATGGCTAGGGATGCTATTTTTGTGTAGGAAAAGAAGATGTACGAAGTAGAGTGCAGACACAAAAGTATCAATCATAATCAGAGAGTGGTAGACTGATTGAGTGAAATGAAATTCACTAGATTTGCTCTCTTCAGACTTGTATCATTTATATGCTAATGCAATGTGTGTAAATTTAATGGTGAATCAAATTTCTGTCTTCCTATACGAAGGAGCGTTTCCTTTTTTACTTCTCAATCTTATGAATACACCGAAAAAGAGGAATTCTTGTAATACCTGAAAACACAATGGTGAAAGTAGAACTGACGCTTTCTTGTTCAGTGATTTTGTGACGAGTAGCACACACTACTTTAGAACCCGAGTCTTCTCTCTCCAGAGATTCGATTATGAGGTCTCCATTTGGCAGAAATTGGAATCGGTTATCTTCGTCTTCACCGCTGCCTCTACCTTTTAAACCACACAGTATGTGTATTTTTAGCTTGACACAAATCTTTTAACTTTCCTTGTCACTTTTAGTTAATGTCAGTCTCTTAATTGTTTGCTTTTTGCCCAAAGAAAGTTTGCCAGGAAGTAGCGTGATGGAATACCTAAGGCATGGTTTTTCACTTACTGTAAGGATTACTTTGTAAATCAGGTATAAATTTTCCGTCCCGTTTCCACCCAATGACCTCGATAAAGTCCCTTCCTCCTCCCATTAGGTCCACTTCACATTTAAAAAGGACAGGACCTGCCCCCGGAGAAAGGCGTGTCGGGTACACTCCAACTTTCACCGACCATGGTTGAGTTATCACTGTAGAGCAATTAGACAATTGGGTGGGTTAACAGCACGCTAAATTACACGGAGCCTCAAAGGATAACTCAACTACGGAGAATACAAAGCAGGAAATAATACACAAGCTTTCTCCTTGTGTGCCTTGTGCAAAGTTGCTCAACGGCGTGAAAATACGAGTTTTCACGTAGTGGAAGCACAAAAAGAAGCAGAGTTCTTACAAGAATATTTAAAAGATTAGTTTCATGCATTCATTTGCATTCTTTAGGCGAAGTACACGAAGAGAACACTCGCACACAAAAAGGTGAAAGTTGGCTGGAATTAAGTAAGAACACATTTTTTACCAGCCCGAACTTGAATGTCTCTGGAACGTATTGCTCCCACGGCATTTGATGCCACACAGCGATACGTAGTTGAATGGACGTCCTAAATTATACAAAAACC
>JAQGAB010000995.1:0-19726 GCA_034696565.1 Isotomurus graminis
GTAAAAAGCCAACCTATGAAATGGAGTGACTATGTAATTTTCGCTATGAACATTCATACCTATGAACTCGAAGCTATAAAATATCTGGTCACCTAACATGTGCACATAATCAAAAGCAACCAATAACTATCCATCGCATACAAGTTCATTACGAGAATACGGTACTCTTTACTGTAAAATTCAAATTACATTTTCCGTAAACTTGCGAATTATCAATTTCTTGTGTACCTTGCATTAAATATTATTGCTTAGACGTTCATTATAAACTGGCAGACACGTTTATGGTCATTCAAACATTCCAACTATAGTTTGCTCATTGATCCAAAGAGCAATCATTTTAAAATTCTTGAGTTCGCATAAAGTTGGCATATTTCTATTCTTTTCTAATATTGTTGTATAATGGTGAAACTCAGCTGCGTTTAATTTCACGATGAAATCTGATTTCGTCCGTCATATACAATAGTTAAGGGTATGTTTGTCTTTGTCTAACCAAACTTAATTCTTTTCTCCTGCATTTATTTAAAAAAATTAGGACTGCAACTGCTGTGAGAACCATAAAATCTCATTACCTGTGGATAATCCAGACGCAATTTCGGAAATGACATGTCTGCAGTTATTGTCGGGAGATTGAATTGTGTTTTAATTGCACACTTTGTGATGGACTAATTAGAGTACACGAATAGGTAGGAACGCTCAAGATCATTCAGGTCATTGTGGGAGTCAGGATTTACGACAAAATGTATCCCAGTGGAGTGTAAACTTCGGTAAAGTTTGTCACATGAGTCATACGTATTACTGGAGGAAAATTCATTGGATAAGAATTTACATTTCTTCAAGGACGAACATCGATTGACTTGTGCGAGGAGCTAAGTTCCGCATTGTCACAAGGGTTGTTTGGAATGTTACATTTTAGTAGGTGTAGTTGCTTTGACGTAAAATTACATTCAAATGGTTCTAACCTTTAGATTTTGTTTTGTAGATGGCGTCATTTTAGAACCATGATATGCAGGAGAAGAGTTTGTACATAAAATTAGAATAAAAAATCCACGTAAGTTAATTGACGAATTGGAATTAAAACTTGCACTTGATGCTTCCATAAAATTTGGATTGTGGTGGGTTAAAAGGTGGACATAAAATTCAATTTAAGTTTGCAAAATAAACTAGTGAGAGTCTTTCGTGGAAATGAAAGTATAGTCAAAGAATTAAGGAAAGAGTAAAACTGGATTCAGAGAATGAGTGACAGTCTTATACGGGGCATTGTTGGACTCACATGCGAAAAGTCAACTTGTAAGGATGCAGGCGCTTTATAACTAATTGCATTTCATGATTTGTTTAGATAACTCCTAATAACAATATTCTATGAAGTTAACAAACCGTCTATGTCATGTTGAAAGAAAACACAAATTACTTCAGGTTTACTTCCATATTTTAATCATAATATAGCTAGTTTTGTTAACTTTTAAAGAATAAAGTAGTGTGCAAAAGAGGTTTAATTACAGGCCGTTTAAAAATTATAGAACCTTTTTCAGGTCAATTTTGGCAGGCAGGTTGTTGGACGTTTTGATTTAAATACGTGTATACGCCTGCTAACCTGCCAAGTTTTCCTTGGGGTTATGTAATTGAGGAATTATTGCATCATAATCTTCATAATCATCATCATTGACGCTTTTCATCATCGTTGAGTAGACTGTTGTTGCTTCAAGCTCGTCACTTTCTATCTCTGTAAGGTAACATTAACACAAGGTGTTTAAGCATTCACCTAGCTTCTTTAATTTAATATAAAATTCAGTATATTAATAACCTGGTAGAATCAAATCGCCTTCCTTCTTAATGCAGTTGTACCCACATAGGCTTATCGAGTGACTGAACTTTTGCCACCTTCCACCGAGGTCCTGTACAATGCTTCCTGAGTTGTGAGTAAAAGCTTGAGAATCTCCTTTGCAGTTTGGTCTTTCGTAAATTTCAACGCAGATGTCGGGATTGAAACTGATGGAGGTTATACTGTCCTTTTTTTCACGGGGAATTGGATGACATCGGTTTTTTTCAAGAGTTATGAGTTGTTTCGTTTCTAAAAATGAGATTAGGTGTGAGTTAGAAATGAAAGGCAAGAAGTTAGACTGTACAAACCTTTCGAATCCACGTGATTGAGTAATGTCACAACGGGCTGAGTTTGTGAATTGGCCAGAAGGTCGATGGTAGCTGGATGACAGACTTCATGACATGGGCCAATGGATCTAATTTGGTTTGATGGATAATCACCCAGCAAATAGTGAAGGTTATAAAGAGCGTGTACTCCTGGTTTTGCAATGAAGTATGTTCCTCCACAGTCTATCGAATTGTAAAGGTTAATGCATCCACCATGAGTTAGCACAGACATAAGTCCGTCTTCTAGTTGAGGATATTGTTTAAGTGGAACACACCCATCCACAGTAACGTTCACATTGTGACCTGCGATACAAAGATATTTGTCATATCTTTACATTTCTTGTTTAAACGATTTAAAAAAAAAAGATCGAGACGTACCAGAGTAACCAATGCCTGTATATAATGAGACTGGAAATGAAAAGACGGGGTTTGTAGGATACGAATGAAGTTGAGTTATCAACGGTAGAAGCAGTAGTCCTCGATAAATTGAAAATGTATTCATTTCTTAATGTTAAAATCTGAATTCACTAGAGGCTTGGAAGTGTAAAATCTGCTTTCTGACTGTGTGGTGCTTTGAGCAGTGTGAAAGAAGTGAGATAGTTTTGTGTTACAAAAAAGGTTAAGTGTGGTTTAGTAGGGTAGTCCTTTCATTTCGCCGTAGTTAAGCAAACCTGTTTGAGCTTTGGTGAATGAAACGATGTGTAAATCTCAAGAAAAAGTTGATTAAACTAGGTTAGTAATGCTTATGCACCGAAATCCAAATTGCGTGGAAAAAATTGCAGAATGATTAATAATTATAGTTGGACCAAACTGTTACTTTTCTTATTTGTACCACGTTTTATAGTTGAAGCTTAGTCGGTATTCATGTTATAAAGTACGCAAGACGCATCAAATCATTGAATAATAATTCATGAAAGATACACATTTTCTGGTCATGAATTTTGGTATTTCCATGTTTAATCTTCACTGTGGTTATTTGTTAAGCCTCAGATTAAGTCAGCTTAAATTAATGGTGCGAAATAAAGAAGGAAATACTTGAAACATGAAGCTACACGTGGATTTAAAGAGCATGCGTGTTTTTTATTCATGAAAGTTTAAGGAGTAAGGTTATAATAAGTTGTACGCTTAAATCTGGGACAGTATAAATAAATTCCTAGTGCATCTGAATAAATAAACAAATTATTACTATTTCCAGGCCGTGGGGTTCTGCAATGCTTAGAGTGGAATAAAAGTTGTATCATGTTCCACGCTTGATTCAATGTACTTTTCTGTTTGTAAAATGTCATCTTCCGAAAGAATGTTTGTATTTTTAGTGACAGTTTATTGCTGTTCAGTAGTCACTTCTGGTTCCTCAAGTGAAACTAGAATAAAATAGAATTATAAGATATGGAAGTAATTGTCTTTGGCGACTAATTAATAATTATATTACAAATATTACCTATGTTCCTGTTACAATTCAGCCCACATAGACTAATGGATCGAGCGTGTCTGCAATGTGTGTCATATAGCGATTGTGTTTCGTTGGCTTGCTTGAAGAAGAACATCTCAGAAGACCCTCGACAATTAGGCAACTCGTAGACTTCTACACAAGCAGGTGTGTCGGTTTTAAGGGTGCGGATTTGGGAGTCTAATTCCTCTGGAACTTGGACACACTGGTCTTTCTCCAGCTTTACTTCTTTGGTGACATCTGCGTCCGTGCGGAAAACCTTGTTTTGAAACTGCTCTACAAAATAATAGAATCGAATTTACCTTTGGATCTTCCCGATGCTAATACTGCATGGACGTGTGTGCGGTTATTGTCAAGGGACTCAATTGTGATTGGATGGCACACTTCGTGACATAAACCAACGGATCCAAATTTTGGGTTGTAACGTTCAAGAAAAGTCAAATCATTATGTGAGTCAGTTCCAGGTTTGATGACCAAATAATTCCCACTGCAGTCTGAACTTGAGTAGAGGTTGACACATGAATCATGTGTATTAATGGATTTAACTCCATTAGATAAGACTGAATATTTCTTCAAGGAAACACATCGATTGACGTGCAAGGTGAGTTTAGTTCCTAAGTATCAGGAGCATTGTTTATATTAGAGTACCACAGATGAATATGATTTTTTCGAAGTAAAATAGCTTTCAAACAGCTCTCACCCGTGTGACCTCCTCTGGTGTAAAGCGTAACTTTAGGTGCATGAAGTACTGGAGATGTAGTTGTAGTCGCAATAAAGATTAAAGCTATTCCCATGAGTTTAATCATGATATTTAACAGGTAATACTTTGAAATTCTAGTAAAATTGCACTTGTTTCTCTTTTGTGATGTGTGCGTGTGGTGGTTGAGGATGAAATGGGATAGT
Source organism: Isotomurus graminis (assembly GCA_034696565.1). Taxonomy (NCBI): domain Eukaryota; kingdom Metazoa; phylum Arthropoda; class Collembola; order Entomobryomorpha; family Isotomidae; genus Isotomurus; species Isotomurus graminis. The sequence continues at coordinate 4,496 of JAQGAB010000995.1, forward strand.
TAATACACTTTTAGTGTTCAGTGTAAGATACAAGAATCATGACTGGTTTTCGTGGAAATGAAAGTATAGTTTGCAGTAATGAAACCTGTTTCTAGTTAGAAACTAACCCAATAGTGTATTCAAAGGATCTGTGAAATGAGAATAAGTTATCAGAAAAATGTAAGCCAAGTGTGAGAAAGCCACGTGCAAGAGATATTTAATTACGATATATTTAATTACCTATTTTCTTAAATTGTCATGCAGTTGGACTGATTATATAGTTCATAGTAAGAAAGAAGATTATTATTTGCAAATGACAGTGAGTGAGACTATGGATTAATTCAGTATCCCAGCCTGTCGCACAATACTGACAATACTTCTTGTGTTACAGGCAAAAGACGCACACAATTCTATACTCTCCATTGAACTATTTCATGAATGAATTAGTGCAATGCACATTAAGCATAACTCAAGTACAACTAATTATGAGATTAAACTAAGATGCTAGTGGATAACAAGCTTTATTTAATAAAATGAGGAATTTATTGATCATATTTTACATTTCAAAGTTATTAGAATATTGAGAAGTTTTTGATTCCGTGTGGCTTTCCGCATATGAGGTTTGATACATTAATGTTAACGAATTGTACAATATTTTTACGTGTTAATTTGTTATTGGCGATAAAACGTTTCATGGAAAACAAGAAGAACTGGACTCGCTTAATAAAGCCTTCAGTTTAACAAGTTAATCAGGAAAACTGCTCGACAGAATGTGTAGTAGGAAATTCCTGCGCCAACGGCAAGGCTGCTTCCAATAGGATTAGGAAATCGGTTTATTTATCAAGTGGCATTCTACTCTTAAGTAATATTTTAAACCGAATAAACAAAGAATTTAAACGACACAAAGACATCCTAGCTTCCAGGTAAAAAACATGTAGACACTTTAATGTACAAACTGAATGGGATAAGTGATTTTAAAAATAAGGAAAATTTGTATCCATACTAAGTAAACTGAAAAACAATATGTTGTAATATTTTGTAGAAGACTTGCGTAAAAAAATTTTAAAACCTGCGAGCGATTATTAGCCTGAAAATGCTTGATTGATTGCTTTGAAAGGTAACTTCAGATTTACTCTAGCACCGCTGGAAGTACCTTAGGGTCCTAACTTTTTCTACTACCTAATACTCAAAAAAGCATTGAATTAGTTATGACCCAGACTCGTCTCGCTCCCTTCCCGCTCTAGTCACTTATATATAATATATTGTATATACGCAGAATTTGCAGTTCTCCTTACTCCTCTTGACTTCGAAACTTATGTATGAAAACTTAACAGATAAAGTGATTGTGGTTGTGATCAACGTGTGTAACATAGTATTGCGATTTTGTCAATAATATTCCCATAGAACTGCAGAATATGTGTGAAAATAAACCGTACTACTCTTGATCAACCACCAACACCAATCAAAGTCAACCGTACTTATATGTATTCTTGACGTCAACAGGATACGCTGCTGAAGGTGTTTCGGGATTCAGGACTATTTGGAATGCTTAAAAATCTCGCTAACCTTTCGATACTTCTTGATTCTTTGAGTCAAATTATCGGAGAAATTGAAATCAAATCTCAGATGTGTTATGCAACAAAATGCTGACTCGTAGAGTGAATATTATTAATCAACGGAACTGATTTTTCATCCACGTACAATCGTATTGGCTACTATACATATATGATCTAACACAATTTATCGAAAAACAGTCAACCACGTTCACAGTTGAATAAACCAAAGATATAATCTTTGTATGCACTGCAGGCAAACACAGGATTAAATACACATAAAACACTGAATGTTAAATTTTATCGTAAATGTGATATTCAAAAATATAAAGTTTTAAATGTTCACGGATGCCATGAATACATAACATTTCAAAACGTACCTGTTTGCAGTCGTTTTAGAAGGAAGTTTTGCCTGCCTCCTCAACTTACATCTCTACCAACTTCAGCCGCGCTAGGATATTTTGTGTTGTGTCATAAAATATGCTTGAACTGAGTAATGATATTTTATTTGATGCTTATTTAGGTGTAAAACTGAATGGTGAAGTAAGAATACTCGATCTACAAGATTGATTTAGAATGTTCTAAGTCGGTCGTTCGTCCAAAGTACACAACATTCACCATACATTATTAAAATTTCAAACAAGGTTTTCCAATCTGGATGCCAGCTGGCCCAGTGCGGATTGAGACGAGCGTTCAAACTTGAATTTTAGTTTTATTGTAATTTAAAGGAAAATAAAATGAACCGCAAATAGCTAGTCCGTGATTAACCACTGAACGAGGATGCAATTTCAGGAGGATTTTAGTCAGAGAAAGTCCACATGGGCATTTTAGTATGAGAGAAAAGGATTCTTGTTTGCAGATGACGGTGTGTGCGTGTCACTTAATTCAGTAGGCAAGTTTATCCAACGATACTGCTCGTGCTAGAGACAAAAGACGCATACACTACTACACTCTCAATTGAACTAACTCATGAAGTAATACAAATATTGAGTGGTAGATCAGTGAGAGCCATTTACAATTTAAAACACCACTAGTGTATGGCACACTAAGTATTTCTGAATTACAACAAATTATGATTTGATTGATTGATTTGATTGATTTATTAATACAATGAACCACCCCTTGGCAGGGTCATTACGGTTCAAGGAATCCACAGTAAATGAATACATACAAAAATGAGATTAAACTAAGCATAAAGTAATATGAATAACAAGCTTTATTTAATAAAAAAATGAATTCAATACCCGTATTTTTGTTTAAAAGTTTTTAAAATATTGAAGAGAAGTTTTCGACTCCGTGTCACGTACTACCATTTGAATAGTCGTCAATTGGTGCATATGGTTGTAGGCGAATATTCAGGTTAATCATTTGATCCCTGAAATTTTATTACATAGATTGAATTTATTCTCATGCTCTGTGAACTCGTTTGTTCATCAAGATAGGATGAATGAGAGTCCGTTGTTAATATAAGATGCAGATCTCTACAGTGGTTTGAGATGGCAAATATCATCTTAGGTGATGCAGATATTTTATATTAATATTTCGTTCACTGTTGTTCTGTTCTTTCATGAGTCATTATTCGTGCTGGTCTACTGTTTACGGAATGCCACGAGAAGAAAAGTGGAACGAGTTGGGACTGGCCAAGTAAATATCGATGATGATGTAAATAAAGAAACCGATTACTTCTTGTGAATTAATTACTGTCTTCAAGGAACGGGGTTAGGATTAAGCAAGGGAGAGAATGAATACACTTTTAACATGATAGACAGGTTTGGTATCCCAAAAATTATTATTTCTATTAGCAAACAAGTGTACCTGAGTATTATGTACAACATGTAGCTACACGTAAATAAAGAACTTCATTTATAAACTCATGAAGAGGAGCTCCATGCGAAACATTAACACACTTGCATGCTGGATATATTGCACATGTCGTACAAGCAAAACACCAGTTCTCTGGAGACTCTTAACAAACCATGACCCGAACACACCCTTTGTTCGAAATGAAGAAAGGCCAGGGCCCCAGTGGGACTCAGGGTCCTTCGCAAGCCGTCCCTCCAAAAAACAAATACGGAGCGGAGGTTTTGGAGGAAAGCCAACAGAAGTCACTGATTATTCAAATGGAGGGTGGAATTCCGGCTGCAGATGGGCTTATCCATCGACATCGTCGACTGTTGAAAAAACTCCTGGACGACGTGAACTGCTTAAAAAGATTTATGGACAAGAACAAAACAGCTCCAGCCCGCAACAAACTATGCGATTGGAGAGAATTAAAGTGACAGCTCCTTCAAAAACAATTGATAACGCAACTAAGAGCTGTTGCAGTCGACTTTCCTCTAAAATTGGCAAATCAAGAAAGAAAGGGAAGAGATTTTGGAAGCTTCTTTTGAAAAAGAAGCGAGAGTGGGACAAGTGGAATCCGAATAAATCACATCCCATTGCTGCGTGCATCGATGAAAGCAAACTTGCGGGGCTGAAGGAGACTATTAAACCAAATCGGGGGATTCTTTACAGGTAACGTTTGTATTTATTTTTACTACATTCGTTATAACTATCACTAGTTACACGTAGATAAACTAAAATTACTTACAATACTTTTCCGTACATAGCGGTCATTTGATGCTCTGATATTTTTATTGGATTGCAAACACGATTTCTTAAACAAAGCGCTATTAGTCGTTCCTCATCGAAAGGTTCACAGTCATGTAAAGAGTTAGGAGCACAAATGCTCGTAAGCTTTGCACCTTTAGGAAATTTGTGCCAACAATTATAGCCGGGATCGGCAAAAGTCTGATTAATTCTGCATGCGTACATTGTTTCACGTACGCAAGTAGTATTTATCAACATGTGCATAAGTTCTTTTCCACAAAACTCCTGAGCATCTGTAGAAGACATCTTGTACTCCGGAAAAGGCAATTGTTTCGGACACAAACACGCACCGGGTTTTTTTGTTGGTTCAGCTTCTGTTTTTGAACCCATTGTAACAGCAATGCATGCGATTATTACTGCATAGCAATTAATATAGGACCTCATGATGTGGAGAGGAATTGGTTTGTTTCTGTTGGAAAAAGAGAATACCATTATGATAATGTTCAGTAAAGTATTTAGATCGTTATTAATATTTCGAAACGTTTAATTATTTAGAATAATGTGGCTACTGGTTTTTCTAACTGCTGTCGGAGTAGCAACAATAATGGTTTACAATACTAACAAGTTCCACAAAGAAACACCTGTGCTTTACGCATTCGAAACAAAAGAAGTTGGGACTGAAAATCTGGCTGCCCCACCTATTACAGTATGTCCGTCTGAATCTTTTAAAGCGTCTTCACTAAAAGAAGCTGGAGCGTAAGCAATCACGCAATTTCACATCACAAGGAACAGATAAAATAAACTGTTTACAGAAAAGTAAAAATATTTTTTACAGGAAATACTTGAAATTGTCTGACAAAAAAAATAAGTCGAAAGTTGCTTTGGAGCTAATTTCCAAGCAACTCTATTTCATGAAAAATGCCTGCGAAACAAAAACTCTTCAGAGTTCTCGTCATGGACTCGGGCATTTCAACCCTTTGAAAAAAATACCATCTGACAGAAACTTAGCTGAACATCGGTTGAAGGACAAGGATGACAATGACCTAATCTCAAAACATGTTATTCCATTCCTAAAGAAAGTAATGACATCTGCTAAAATTTGCATATAAGAACATGTAAAACAATGCTGAATATGCGTTTACCAATTTGCGTTGGTTAGGCTTCTCATAGCTGTGCAGATATGCTAAAATTCTGTTCCTGGAACATGAAAAGATCTGAAACGTGCGATGACTTTACTTCTACGTTTGAAACAACTGGAGGTTGTTGCTCGTTTAATAATCTGCCTGACTCTGAATTATACAAGAGGTATGCATATTTCCAGCTTGAAGTTTTAATGCGTGTTCGTTTGTATAATATTTGTACTTAAATAACAATGATCTTACTCAGCAAAAAGTCCTTAAAAGCGTTGTGGTCCAAGAGTGATGAGGTGACGAAGAAGAATAAATGGAAAGATTGGACGCTTCACAAGCACCTCCGTGATATCCACGACACGAATTACAACAAGAGTGCAGGCCCACTGAGACAGGCAGATGGGGGTTGGCCTTGGGGATCGTCGTTCGTTGTTATAATGGATGATGAAGACTCTGCCTGCCCTCAGTTTGATAGCTCAGGGACACGCGTATTGTTCTCCCAATTAATTACGCATGCGAAGTTGATGGTTTTTAATTGTCTACAGAAAATCATATTTCATTTTGTATTTTCAGATTTCAATTTCAGTGCCGGGAGTGGACGTGGATGTGGAAAGGGAGAATATCATAATTCCCCCGAATCATGAAGTGTTTGTACGAATATTTCCGGAGTTGACTTTAGCAGATGAAGATCTTCGCACTATTACTCCGGTATGACAAAATATTGTGCGTGGGGCAATTAGCAAATTACATTTCCCTAAACACTTTACAGGGAGTGAGAGGCTGCTACATGGAAAACGAGAAGAAGCTGACCCACTACAACATGTACAACCAGCAAAACTGCCACAGGGAATGTGTTGCGGAGTTAATTTTGGAAAAATGTGGATGTGTGCTACTCTCCTTTCCAAGTGTGTTTGATGTTATTATCCATAGCATAATTGAATGTAATATTTCTTAGATAATTTTCTTCATTACAATGCGCAATATAATTTTTCTTACAGACTCTGAAGGACAAGAAATATGTAACATTGATGATTTGGATTGTGTTCGTGAAGAAGAAGGTCAGTAGCATTGACAATGAAAAACTCTTTGACTCTAAACTTCTTGCATGAATGTAAAGTGAATTGTGTGTTTTCCAGGAAACATCGTTCGCGATATCGGACTCCTAAATGCCTGCCCAACATGCCTTCCGACTTGCTCTCATATGTCTCTGCGACTGGAAACGACAATGTCTCCCTATTCAAGGAATCACATGCCAGAGATGATCAAGAGGTATTTTATTGTTGCTTAAAAATATTTAATTGTGTGTTAATTGATTTTAATCAAATTATTTATGGCATTGGTTTAAGCATTAACAAGAAAACTTCCTTAGTCCACACGTTTTACGCCCCCAAAAGTGTGACTGCCAAGGTCAGAAAATTACGTCACAGTAAATATGAATTCTACAGTAAGTTTTGGTTTTCTGTGAATTACTTTTAAATATTTAAACGGGGAGTTGCAACGAATGTTTAATTAATTGCAGGTGAGGCAGGATCAATTTACGAGACAACGAATGATATGTCACTGATGGGCTATGTGAGAATCATCTGTGGCTCCACGGCTTTCTGGCCTGCCATAATTGCTACGGTGCTTCTCCTACGAGCATATTGTTTCAGATGCCCTGTCGTGTGCCGGAAACTCAACATCAGGACCTTCGGACTCCGGAGGAGGCTCCAGGTTTATCCGGCTAAAGAACAGTTGGCAGATCTCAGACTTGCTGCTAGGCAACATGATGAAAAGGAACAAACTGATTCTGCACAAAATGAAATTGAGCTTGCACCGCCCAAGAATTTCGGCGTGTTTCTAGCCAAGCCGAAGTCATCTCATGTATCAATCTCAATGCCACCATCCCCTTCACATGCGTAGTTGGTTCACACCAGTCCGCCTACAAGAAGTAGGTTGAACTCATTCTGGAGAAAATTAATTATTTATTATTGCTAAAGACAAAATTAAGACACGTTGATTGTCCTAACGTATTAAGTTCTAAATATTTATTGTAATTGAGGAATTGTAAATAATTCAAGCAGAAGTAGATACGGTCGTGAACTGAGACTTGCTTGTCTTTTTAAAACAACAAGAAGTTGAATATGAATTAGCGATTGATGTTTGGAGTCATAAGAATTTAAATAGCTTATATTTCTGCATGCCTTGTTGCTTATTTAATATGAAGAGGCCATTGTAGCTGATTATAGTGAATATTTGAATGGTGTAGTTTTATTCAGGAAAGCAAAGTTAAGAATCGGTGTTAAAAAATTAAAATAATTTTCATATACGTTGGGATATGCATATTTAGTGGCAAGTGTGATAAATCAACAGTATTAGTGATTACAAACAGTTAAACAACAACATGCAAAGTTCATTGTAGGAAACTTAGCATAGTAATAAATTAATGGAAAATTGCAATCTATTTTTAGTTTTAGCCCAGTCAATTTGGGCTTATAGGATCACCTGTGGCGTTTTGCCATCCGTAGCCTATTTCCAAATTTAGGATTGAATATCTCATACACGTTTCATTGAATCAAGCTACAATTTAACCCACTACTAAAAAAAGCGATTAGGATTGTTCACCTTTAGTTTGGTGATTGTCACATGTTTAACTTACTCATACTGAGTGCTTAAGTGTCAATGAAATTTTCAAAATTATAAACAGCAGAGCCCAAACGGGGCTTGGCTCCTCTCCAAAACTTTCAGTCATAGAAAATGAATTTTTGGAGCAACTTTGCACTTCGCATAGAAGCTCGAAATCGATGCAGCAGGGTGTTTAAATGAAGGTTTAATGTGAATAAATTTATGTTACTATGAAATACAGGATTATTAAAATTCGAAATAGGCGTCCACATTAAGTGCTAGAGGCACTTCATTCAGGTATAATTCAACTGCAAGGAATATTTGTACCTTAAACTATCACCAGTTGCAAAATTGACTGGGCTAAAAGAGGCTGCTTGGAGCAGGTTTTTATATTGTTGTTGGCGTTTATTATTATTTGGCTTATTTTTAATTCTCTTCTGGAAATGTAAAATGAGACGAACAAGCAAGTTGCTTATAAGTTCATAATAATATTTGTTCAGATTGTTTGTCGATTAATCTACTCCTAAATTAACGGTCATAATTAAATAAAATTTTGTTCCTTAAAGAAATTATTAAACTTAGGTACTGTTACTAAAGAAATCATTTTGAATAATCAGATAAGACATGATACCTGCCATCCAAGGCGAACGTCCAAACTTCTGTATTAGTCATATTTAAAATTTAAGACATAAGATAATATACGGTAAACTGCTAGTCACTAGTCAGTGATGTACTGTTGAACTCGTTGATCATTTGCAAGACGATCCCAAAGTCAAAGAAAGTCCGATTGTGCTTAATTGCAGACCTAAATGGAAAAGAAGCTTTTCAATGACAATCATCTTATAGAAAACATTTAAATTTAGTTCCTTAATTTGTAAGCTAGTGAGAGTTTTTCGTGGAATTGAAAGTAGTGGCTAAGAATAAAGCGAAAAGTAGAACTGGTTGCATGTATTATTCAAAAACTAATCTAGTATTCTTTGCAGAGAATGAGTGAAAGTATAATACAGGGCATAGTAAGACTCAAGTGTGAAAAGTCTATGAGTAAGGTGTAACGGAAAGAGATATGCGATACGGACAATGTCAAAAAGAAACGAACAGTCCGAGGTACGATCTCGGGACCCCCTAATTACCGGTTAGGTGCTCTACCAACTGAGCTAACTGCCGTCTTATGACAGTCCGTATGCCAAACTCTTCTACCCGTTGCCCTTGATTCATTCATTTTACTACACAGATACTATCTTCTACGGAGACTCTGCGAGGCTATCCTACCACCACTGCGTTACAAAGGGTGCAGGCACTTTATCACTATTTACATTTCATTCTCTATGTGGATAACTGCTACTAGCAATTCCTAGCCATTATGTTAATTAACTGTCTCTGTCACGTTTTAAGAAAATTTTGAACCACGAGGTACTTGAGGTTAAATTACAAATTGTAATCATAATGTAGTTATGTTTTTCTTTTTAAGAGCAAAGGAGTGTGCAAAATGAAACTTTATTAGCAAATCAAAGACTTAAACATGTCACCAAAACTTTATCATTCTCCACTCATCTCCAGAGGATACCGAGGCATGCCAGGCATAAGCATAAGGAGTTCAACTTATGAACGATAAATGTTTTCTGTTTTGTAATTGAGTAAACCCAGATATGTCATTATGTTTGATTTCTTTATTCTTTTCTGCGTAATGTTAGAATCAAGACATGGATTTATTTTGTTACCTTGTCAAATGCTTCTCAGACTGAAATGGGAAGTATTAAATTATTAAATGGTGAAAAAGAAATTTAGTTGCTGTTTTATTTAAGTATGCAGCTTAGCTAGAAGTTCACATCTGCGTTTATATTTGTTTCGAATGACATTGTAGTTTCAAAATGAACTAAAATAAATAAGATGACATGATATGGTTAATATAATTGATTAAATATGGACTCCAGATAAAGTTAGTTTTGCTTAGTAAATTGATATCCGAAATGTCGTACTCCGCTTTCTTCAGCTTTCGCTTATTCGTATTCACCATCTTGAGCCATATTTGGAATAACCGGATGTTGTTCGAGGTGGTTCTGTCGAGTAGATTGTTGTTGCTTCAAGCTCGTCACTTTCAATCTCTGTAAGGACAAATGATACAAGTTGTGTAAGCATTACATTAGCTTCTTGAATTTGATATAATTTAGTATATTAATTACCAGGTAGAATCGAATCGCCTGTCTTCTTAATGCAGTTGTATCCACAGAGGCTTATAGAGTGACTGAACTTTTGCCACCTTGAATCGAGATGATGCACAATTCCTTCTGATTTGTGAGCAAAAGCACGAGAGTCCCCTTTACAGTTTGGTCTTTCATAAATCTCAACGCAGATGTCGGGATTGAAACTGATGGAGGTTATATTGCTCTTCATTTCACGGGGAATTGGATGACATCGGTTCTTCTCAAGAGTTATGAGTTGTTTGGTTTCTAAACATGAGATGAGATGTGAGTAAGTAAATTAATCGTGAAAGGCAGGGCAGTTCATACCTTTTGAATCCACGTGGCTGAGCAATGTAACAACCGGCTGTGTTTGTGAATTAGTCAGAAGATCTATGGTAGCTGGATGGCAGACTTCATGACATGGGCCAATGGATCTAATTTGATTTGATGGATTATTCTTGAGCCAAAATTCGAGGTTTCTAGCATCGTACACTTCGGGTTTGGCAATAACGTATGTTCCTCCACAATCGGTGGACAGGTAGAGGTTAATGCATCCATCGTAAGTTCTCACAGATTTGACTCCTGCTTGTAGCTCAGGATATTGTTGAAGTGGAACACACCCATCCACGATAACGTTCACACTTTCACCTGATACACAAAAACATTAAACTAAAACATGGATGTTTTGATAAAATACTTTAATACAGACTAAATGAACTTACCTTTGAAATCTTTTTTTGTGTATAAGCTGGCTGTCAATATGTTAACTGGATTTGTAGGATACGAACAAATCTGATTTATTAACGGTAGAAGCAAAAGTGCTTGAGTGAATGTAAATGTATTCATTTCTGTCCGGTGAATGACGGGTTAAAGTTTAATTGATTTGAGTATTTATAACACTTGTAAAAATGTTTCAGCTATTAACTGCTCAAAGCTGTGTTCGTACGACTTGGTTTCTGGGAAGGAAGTGAGATACTTTTGTGTTAGAAAGAGTTTTAAATGAGATTCAGTTAGAAAATCCGTTCATTTCGTGGTAAGTAAACCAGTTTGGGTTCTGGCGAAATAGATGTGTCCGGTTTTAGTAAGAATTGAAAGGTTAAACTGGGTTAGTATTTTAGTAAGGCTTTTACATCGTAATCCCAAGTAGGTGAATAAAAAAGGCTAAAATGGTCATTGAATCTTATAATAATATTAGTGGATTGCATTGGTTGCCGGATCTTGTTTTACTGTTAATATATTTAAAGTTAAAACCTACTCCAAGCAGCCTCTTTTAGCCCAGTCAATTTTGCAATTTGTGATTGTTTAAGGTGCAAATAACCCTTACATTAAATTAATCGTGAATTAAATGTCTCTAGCACTTAATGTGGTAGACTATTTAGAATTTGGAAAATCGTGTATTCTATAGCAACATAATTTTTTCACATTAAACCCCCAAATAAGCACCCTGCTGCAACGATTTCGACCTTCGACACAAATACAAAAGTAGCTTAAAATAGTGATATCTTTTGACCATGAAAGTTTTGGAGTTCAGTCCAGCCCCGTTCGGGCCCTGCTGTCTATAATTTTGGAAATTTCTTTAGCACTTAAGCACTCAGTGTGTGCGAATTAAGCATGGAAAAGTCACGAAATTTTGCATACGCAATCAGAATCGCTTTTGATGAAAACATGTTAAAATTGTGGTTTGTTCTATCAAACGGTTTGAGAGATATTTAACTTCAAAGTTGGAAATAGGCTACGGATGGCAAGACGCCACAGGTGATCCTATAAACCCAAATTGACTGGGCTAAAACGGTTTAATTTAGTGAGCACTTGGTTACTAACAATAAGTAAGCAATAAGAATCAAAATACCAAACATCTTAGATTAAATACGAATTGTCTTACTATTAGCTTTTTATGGTCTGCTGTGAATATATTAGCCCGAGGTGTACGCTGCTGTTGTACATTGATGCAAATGTATTATATGAAATTAAAACTCCACGTGTATTCTAATTTGCATGGTGTCTGTATTGATTAATTGTTGCACAATATTATAGTTTTAAACATTAATAATAAACTTTATACACAGTTGAATGTGAGACAAATAAAACGAATGTGTAGTTTAATACATCTGAATAAATAAATAAATTTGAACAATTTCTAGGCCTGAATGCTGTGCACAGCAACGGTTAAAAGGGTAAATAAGTTGTATCTTCTTGCACAGTTGATTCAGTGTACTTCTCTGTTTGAAGATTGTCTTGATCCACAAGGAAAGTTGTGTCTTGAGTTACAGTTTCTTGCTGCTCAGTAGTCACTTCGGGTTCCTCAAGTGAAACTAGAATAAAATAGGATTATAAGCCAAGGAGGTAATAGTATGTGGCGACTAATTAATAATTAGATTACAAACCTCTGTTCCTGTTACAATTAAGCCCACATAGACTAATCGATCTGGAGTATCTGTACTGGGTGAGGAATAGTGATTGTGTTTCGTTGGCTTCCTTGAAGGTGAACATCTCAGAAGACCCTCGGCAATTAGGCAACTCGTAGATTTCTACACATGCAGGTGTGTCAGTTTTAAGGGTGTGGATTTGGGCGTCTAATTCCTCTGGAACTTGGACACACTTGTCTTTCTCCAGCTTTACTTCTTTGGTGACATCATCTGCATTCATGTAGAAAAACCTGTTATGAAACTGCTCTACAAAATGTATACAATTCAATTTACCTTCGAGTCTTGGCGATACTAATTCTGCACGGACGTGTGTGCGGTTATTGTCAAGGGACTCAATTGTGCTTGGATGGCACACTTCGTGACATAAACCAACGGATCCAATATTTCGATGGTAACGTTTAAGATAATTCAAGTCAGTATGAGAATCAGTTCCAGGTTTTACAACCAAATAATTCCCACTGCAGTCTGAACTTTGGTAGAGGTTCACACATGAATCATGTGTATTAATGGAACGAACTCCGTGAGATAAGAATGAATATTTCTTTAAGGAAACACATCGGTTGACGTGGATGGTGAGTGAAGTTCCTGAATGTCAAATTGATTGTTTGGATTAGAGACAGGGGAATGTGATTTTTTCGAAGTAAACTAGCTTTCAAATTGTTCTTACCTTCGTGATTTTCTTTAGTAAAAAGCGCAATTGTGGGTGTATGATGTGCTGGAGAAGATGTGGTGGTCGAAATAAAGAATAAAGCTATTAAAATTAGTTTAATCATAATGTATATTAATGGGGTAAACTGCCCTCAGTTGGTGTAAATTCGTCTTGTTCGTTTGAGAAATGATTGTAGTGGTTGAGGGTAGAATGGGATAATGAATGCAATCCTAGTTGGTAGTGTAAGCCACAGGCTCCATGTGACAGTTTGTTTTCGTGGAAATGAAAGTTTAGAATAGTGAAACCGGTTTCTTCGGCTACTGAGAAACTAACCTAGTATTGTGCTTAAAGGATCTGTGAAATGAGAACAAGTTGCACAGGTAAAATGTAAGTCAAGAGAGCAACGTGTAAGCATGCAGATATATGAGTTTATTTGATAAGGTATTATTGTAATTTATTACTAAATATGCTTTTGCGTACTTTAACTATCATGATTACTTTCTTCAATTAATAATGAGTCGATTAGTTCATAAGCAGACTTGAGGTTAATTCTGAATCTAAATTAAAAGAAAGCTTTTTTATTGGATATTGGATGATAATCATCTTACAGAACATTTTAATTTAGTTGATAAGTTTCTTAGTTCCTTCCTCTGTAGACTAACAATATTATTATGACTCATCTTTCACGGTTTTAAGTGTACGAATTAAATAGTCAATTCAAGCTTTCGATTAGACAATTAGTTCCTTGATTCTTTTTAATATTAGTGAACTTTATAATTCAAGCAGGTGGTTATTTCATTCTGTGGACTGTGGGTAAGGATGAATGTGTGAATTAATTGTTAATGATAAAATCTATTCACAAATAGATTATTTAAAGTGTAATTGCATAGAGGAAACATTAAAGTCAATACTGATTCTATTGTGTTTGACGGATTGTGACCGATCCAGCACTAACGTCCTTTGAGTCCCATGTATATTGTCTGCGCACTCTGCAAGTTTAACATGAATAGATAAATAGATAATACTTTGAAGGAATGATTGATATAACACTAAATATTGTATAATGTGTGACTCACGATGGGTTAATTAAGACTTGACAGCATTCTGCTTGTAGAAATAGCTGCGAGGGTAATCCAATTGACATCAAAGCAAAGGAAGTGGATAATATTTAACTGTAGACGGATGAATGACTGTGCATTTTCAATAAACTCTCCAGGGTGATTAATTTAGACAGGATGTCCATACTACCTGAGTAATTCTAATGAGTCATCACTATAAATACACAGAGTGAACAAACACCAAGTTCATGTTATATAACAAGCCATAATCATCTCTTCAACACGTACAACCATCTCTCTTTGTTAAAATACCTTGTGTTGCATAAGCTGACTGTAAGTGTTGAAGTGATTTTGTGAATGACGCAATTTTTATCTATTTAAACCAATTGTACACTTTAACTGGGCGTGTAAAGTTGAATATTACACAGAGATTTTAATCCCACTGACTCATTCACTTGAAGTTCACGGACGAAGGAGGACTAAGCTGAGTAAATCAAAAGGGCGTATTTCATTGGCGTTTCTGCGGTTTAAGGAAACCGAATTTTGCATTAAGTGTTTTAAAAGGACACAAGCGAGGCTTTGTTATATCTGAAGACATAGCAAGGCCTTTAACTCAGCGGTACTTTAATCCAGCGCCATCCAACTCGTGAGGGTCGTGAAAAAACCAAAACCTCAAAATGAATCAATCTGAGTGGAGCTCCGAATACACTCTGACCTACTACAACTTGAGAGGCCTTGCTGAACCCGTAAGGTTAATGTTTGCTTATGCTAAAGTGAAGTACGAAGATAAGAGGGTCCCCATGGCGGGGAATTACCCCAGGCTGTCTTCTAACATTAAGGATGGTGAGTATACAGGATACAGAGGATCCCACAGGACGTGGAATTAATACTTAAGTGATGTTTCATTTGCAGGACTGCCTTATGGGAAGCTACCGATTCTTGAAGTAAAGGACGGAGACAAGAGTTGGGTTTTAAGTCAATCAACAGGAATTGGACGGTTCCTTGCTAAACGATTTGGACTTTATGGGAAGAACGAAAAGGAAGAGGCGATGATAGACGAGGT